>JAJJMC010020024.1:165125-176030 GCA_023531435.1 Papaver californicum | reverse complement strand
TTAGCAGATCAGCAAACGGCATATTAAAACGGCAAGCATATACAATACGAATTAAACCTTAAAACCCTAACAGAATCCCCAAATGGTATTAACAGAAATCAAAAAGGAGTTTCAGAATTAAAAAGATTTGCTTACACTCCATGAAGACGTTTGTAGAGATTGATTGTGTACTCTCTAGTAACAATCTCTTCTTTCCTGATTTTAGTCTTCTCCACCATTTCAATCTCTGTTATCTTCAACCACCTACTTACTCCTTTAATCAAACAAAACAAAACACAGATTCAGTAACACAGTATGATTACAAATCATAGTTTTAGATTCATAATAAAGAATCAAAACCCTAATCAAATGAGAACCTTCGTTTGATTTGGGAGAGAGAGAGAGAGAGAGATGGGGGTAGCGGCTGTGAATTGTGATATCACTGATATGAGAAAGGGAGGAAGAGAGAATAAGGGTTTTTTTTTACGGGTTGGGCGGGTGGGTCGGGTGAGAGAAGGTGTCACCCGCACTCGACCCGCGTATTGGCGGGTCGGGTGTGGGTCAGGTGGGCGGGTTGGGTCGGGTTTGTGCATCCCTAACAGGAGGACAATCAGTAGTTAATGACTAAATATAACTACCGATTATGTAGTATGTTCTGAAGAATCACTAACTTTCATAATCGGGAATTTAACCATATACGAAATTACCGATTATGCCTAGATTTTGGTACATGAATATAATCGGTAGTTAATGACTAAATATAACTACCGATTATGGTCGATATTCATGAGCAATGGAGAACATTAACATAATCGGTAGTTAAATGCAAACACGAAACTACCGATTATGACAATAACCTAAAACCCTAGATATTCTATTGACGATTTCATTCGATTGAAGCAAAATAAACAAAAATAATGGTAAACCCTTACCTTATTGGAGTCATTATAAAGTTCTGGAGAGGCTGATTGTCATAATCAGTCTCCGTATCTAGGTCATTATCTTGGTGTTCTTCCTCTTCTTCACTATGTTCTTCAACGATCTCTCTATTTATTATTCTCTCGGCAAAATTCGACCAGTTAGTATTATCAGTTTGACGGGTTGTTTGTTTTTTTCCAGCTATCTTTAGATTGTAATTGCGGCAATGAATGGTTTACGATTATACGATGAATTGGATTTAGTTAGAAAACAAGAGAAGAATAAGAGAAGAAGGTGAGAATCGGTAGAGAAGAAGAATGGTAAAGGTTTATGTTTTTAATATTTTATTAGTGAAAGGATTAAAGGTGTTTTTTTGATTATTGAGAGAGTATATAGGTATTTTTACATACCATTAGGTTATCCCATAACCATATCTATTGGATGGGTTTAAAATAATCATCCCAAATTAGTTTTTTGTAGCCCTCAAAAATGCTAGGAAAAAGAATCCCCAAATTACGAAAATAACGAAATACATCTCGAAGAGGCTATGCATAAAAACAATTATGAACAAAATCCGTTGCACCACAAGAAAAGGAAGCGAACTCACACCTTCCTAGTATTGGATTATGGGTTTCTACTCTAGCATCCTGGCACAAGTCGCAAGAATTAAAACACACCTACAGATTAAGATGGTTTTCACAGGTATCCTTACAAAGATATGACTTAAAACCTTTTCTGGAAGTCTGATAAACACACATGTTGCTTCTTCTTGTGGAAAAAATTAGGCATTGCAGCATCAACTCCACCAACACCAAACCTTATGTGCTCCATTACCAGGAAAGTTTATCGAGGAAGGAAAAACAAAGAATTTGAAAATCTTGAGGAAGCAAACAAATTAAGAACGAGTTTAAAATTAATGAGCAAAGAAAATACTAACAACTAAGGCTTGTATTGCCTGCTACATATGTTTCTTGTATGGTGACTGCAAACATAATTGAATTAATCTCAATTAATCTTTGAGAGATGTAACATAATAAAACACATAAACTACGAAAGTGATAATAACACACAGTAATTCACACAAAATCTAGCAAATAAGTAAATAAAAAAATGATACTTAAAATATGTAAATTATGCACTTATCAAATTCCCCCACACTTAGCTTTTGCTAGTCCTCGAGCAAACTATATATCCTAAACTAACCTAAGGTAAAATACAACTCCCTTTCGTAGAGGAAACTATTACACTTAGCATGTGTAACAAGCCTTTAAACCCATAGGTTTCCCTATCGGACGAGTTATAGTCTCATGAGAGTTTACAAGAGGCATACCCACAAAACTTTTACTCCAAACCCTAGCTACCTATGAACGATTGAGGGTAAACACTAAATAAGCTATTTAGTTGGCATACTAAATTCTTTGGATATGGGAATCATTACCCTATATGAGTCCAATTGTTGTACACGAGTTTGCACTCAGCGTACTAAAATTCATATATAAGAAAACAAAGATCTACTTAGATAGTCGTTCAACCACGATGCTTGGAATCTATCAAAGTTCAATCACATGAAAAGATTTAGAAGACGGATATGGAGATGATGAAGTTTTTGCATGTAGACTAAGGTGAACGGTGTTTCCCATATCTGTCTGAAGGTCATTGGCAGGATGAATCATACTGGATTGAGATGCACTCCTACTGGTTTACCCATTATACTAATATCGACTCAACTGGTTTATACAAGGGTCCCAACGGTCGATTTATTAAAAATAAACTAATTATTTATTATCTAAATATACTGACAACATGATTGGATCAAATTGAACCCAAGTGCATGCTCCCTATCAGCATCTTACATGATAGTTCTCATGGATCCTGCGCTCCAGCTTGCTTAGGCGACGGAGACAGGAAAAACACACACATATTGCTATCAAAGTGTCAATACTCGAAAAAAAAAATTGGTGCGAATAACAGTCTAATAATCTCAAACACTCTACTTCATCCTGGTGGCGATAACAATTCGATATTGGTGCCCCACCAAATCACTTAGAGAAACATAAAATTGCAAAAATAAAAACAGAAGGTGATATAGTCGAGATAGACTCCGAGATATGGTGACGATTATCATGTTATTTCTAACACCTGAACTCTGTCCTATTATGAATAGACCATTTAACTGGGCACACCAATTCCTATAGAAAAAGAGCTAAGTTTCCATCTACCTAGAATGATTAGTGTCATCCTGAATTTTTCAAAAGTTTCTAGACTTTGGAGTTTCATATTTCACTAAAAAGTTTCTCCTTACCCCCAAACTTAAATCTAACATTGTCCTCTTCTAACGATGAATGATTAAAAGCATGAACAAGGAGAAATTGTTACCAGTCGAAGGAAAGGAGTTAAGGAAAGATGTTATCGTGTCGCATGAGCATGGGTTACCTCCCAAGAAGTGCTAATTAAAGTCTTCAGCCAGACTTTGGAAAGAATTAGTCACCTCATAAAATCATATAGCAATAGCCGGAACAACTGTGGGTCATTTGAATCAAATAGTGCTATCACAAATAAAAGTAAACTACAACAGGCCAAGAAAATGAACAAACCGAGAACACCCTTATCTAGTTTTCTGTTTAAGACAACTACTTCTAGCTGTGGTTCAGGTTCAGGCTCTATAAAAGGGTGTAAATAAAATATTTTCATGGGCTGGATTTCCTCGTAGGTAGGATCAACAAGATCAGGTTGTAAATTTTGGAAAAACTCAACCAAGAACTTAGAAGCTCATATAATGACCTGAATAATTGTGGATCTTTAAAGTCAATCATATTTGACTCACATAGTTGACTACTATGAAGGTGGTGGTCATTCTTAAAAAAAATATGTTGATTCTAATTTCCTAAAGTAATTAACCTTAGTCTAAAAACTTAATAATTGACACATTTGAAATTCATACGTTCCCACATATGAAAGAAAATATTTCGATAGGAAAACAAAGTAAATCTTGGTATTATCGCCTAGGTAAACCACATCGACCAGAGGATGGGTTTCTAACAACTGAGCTTCTTTCTGGACATCAACATGCTCAGGGAATATAGTTTGAAGATGATCTTGTAAAATAGTAGAGGTGCATATGTCAAGCCCCAAGTGAGAGACCTTTTTAAGAGTCAAAGGTAAAGCACAGGGGGAATGATAGTCACCCCCAAACTAAGAGTTTTCAGTGTCTTTAGATAGACTAGTCACAATTTTCTTAATTTCTAGATCATCAGATTCCTGAAAATGGTCAATTGCAGTCTTCTAGGTTATAATCCGTTGGTGCATCCTCACTCATATTTAAAATCTCTACAAGTTTATCTTTGTTATCTAAGACTATTGTTTCTAAATCGCTGGACTCTAAAACAGTATTCTCAGAATAAACACGTTCCTCAAATCATATGAACATATCAACTGGTGTTTGGGGACATTTCGGAGGCAACAGAAGTCAATTCCATAATTTAGCAAAAACAATTCTAATTTATTTTATCTCTAAAACTCAGTTTCAAATTTCGTTCCTAACCTAACTTCCGACATTTTTATTTTAAGAAGTTAAAAAATTACTTTTCACCTAACTTCCGACATTTTTATTTTAAGAAGTTAAAAAATTACTTTTCATTGTGTAAAAACAGGCTCTTAAATCTCTAGTTTATCATTCTGAAATTGTATCCCTAAACTAACATTTTTTTTTACTAATTTAAATTGAAAATGACTTTTTGTATATAGACACTCTTTTAAAGCTTAAGTTGTTTTTCTGGTGGAATGTTTATAAAGATGTAGCTTGATTTTGGTTTTCTTGTGTCACAGCCCACCCATTTTCCCACATATTAGGTTGGCCCATAAGAAAAGTCTAGAGCACTGTGGAAGAATATGAAGAAGTCCACAAGCTTTCAGAAAGTTCTAGGACATTATAAAATATTCCTTATATACAAAATATTCCTTGTATATTCTTGTAAGTAATAGAATACTCTAGAAGGTGATGATTCCATAACATATTCTAGAATCCTCCGTAGAACACTATATAAGGTGAAGAGCTCATTTGCTCAAATCATCCACCAAGAGTTTTCTAAACACTGAAACATTCTTTCTCCAATAATCGGATACCCTCTTCCACTTTAAAATCTCTAAGTCTCCAATTCCTTAGTGTTCTTTTAGGCTTATTTGAAGAGTTCAAGTGCCGCACGATCTAGTCCAAAATCTAAGCCCATGACACTTGACCTGCATATATTAACATCACCGACTGAGACTCGTATCAGGACCCTCCACCGTTGATTAAGACTTTGATTGCGAATTCCCACGAATCCCACCATGTAATACACATTTGCTGCTTGCCCCATCTATTTTGAAATTTTTACCAAATTGAGTTCTAACTTTGTAAATCAATTTATTGTAATAATGAAATTTACTGACAAAAAGGGTAGAGAGGGATCAAAACCACGCAGAAGGAAAACGACAAATTACAAAAATAACTAAACACACCTTGAAGAAGCTAAGCATAAAAATAAGTCGCACATTCGGGATGATATACGGCAACAGATTGGTAGAAATTCATCTTTTTCTGGATTGCTGCCAAAAATTGAGGTGATCCATGACAAATTAGAGCACACCAGGTCTTGCATACGCACCTACAAACATAGGTGGTTCTCACAGGTAGCCTTGCAAGGATCCGAGTTAAACCTTTTCTGGAAGGCTATTAAACTTTGCAGAACCAACAGCATCTCTGCCAACACCAACTCTTATGTGCTCCATTACCAGAAATATTTACGAACAAGGAAAAACAAAGCATATGAAATTAAGAAAGCAAACCAAGGGCTTATAATTTACATATAAGGAGAGGTTTTTAATAACTTAAAATAAGGTCACTTGCCAAACAAAAGACGGAAAAAGAACTTGATTAGGAATCCGAAAGGTTACTTCCCTAACAATAAACAACTAGCCTGTTGGGAGGATAACATCTGTGCAGACAGTACTTTTATACAACTGGGTGGCGCCCTACAGTCACCAAAACTCACCTCTTTTTCCTTCTTTTTTCTAGCCCATCCCACAGCTTGGCCAGTGCTTCGGCTACGTCACGTCCTGGGGTGAACCATGAATCAAATTCAGAACTGTCAGATTAGCCAACTGAGTACCTGGAGAATTTCATCTAACTCGTACTATTTGGAGTATAGCAGAAAAATCATGTCCTCCTAACTCATGCTAGTTCTGCATAAACTTTGTCGTTAGTGGCCAGTATATACGGGCCATATAGGACCGCTCTGTTGAAAACCTAATGCGGTTAACATCTTTTTAGTTACCTGGGCATGTTCATCTAAGTTCCAACTCATTCTATTTTGGAATACTGTAAACACTACACAAGATTAAGTAAAGTGTTTAGACCTCAAGTGATGGCAATACCTCCCTCTTGTTCAACACCCACAACAGACAACGTACAGTTACCCGCATATTGCTATCCCTCTAAAGCTACTACTAACATATTGAAATCAAACAATTGAAAATGGGAGGAGGGAGACAGTATGCTCCTGGTGATAAGTTAACAATAGGCGATGATCTTGTGTTTTCAAACATTGCATACATTCATGCAATCACTAACATTAACATATAAGTATACATCATGAGAAATCTAATAAATCATTTCTACTTATCTAAATTTTCATTGCTAACTATAAGTTGTAGCAGACCCCATAAATATAAACAATCGAAAAGATGACCACACGCACAAGGTACGAGATTTTTACCTCAATCTTTGTCGCTTAGGCTTCCTGTTTCCATTTGTAGTCCTTTTCTTCACATATGTACACGATTTCAGAGGAACCAGGCTCTCCGCATAACTTTCTGGATACCTGCTCATATTAATACCATTGAATAGAACCTTTCTAGTCTTTCCATTGTTTTGATTGCACAAACTCAATTGTTCACAAGCATAAACTAGAATGTCACCATTTTCAAAAGACCATATCGGCTTGAGAAATGGATCTCTGGTCATTGTTAGTTGGGTAGTGGTAAATACTTTAGTCCAAGATTCTCTTACTCCATAATCTTGCATCACCCATATATCCGTTCGGATATCTACGACAGAAAACACTACACAAAGGCAGTCTCCCAGCACCCCAACTTCTCTATACATATTCTGATGTTGTTGTAGAGGTAGCATAGTTTCCTCGGGAAAAGGAACATCCATGAGTCTCTCGTTGTTAATATCGAAACTAACTATGAGTTTAGAGGAGGTTCTTGGGGCGGTGGCCATCGCGCCTGACCAATGAAGAGCACCATTAATAAGCACCCCATGGATACTTTTGTGCAACTTACCAGAAAAAATGTAATGGTCTGTGCTTTCAAAAGTTTTCCAACACTTGGATCCTAATGTATAAACTTGAATTTTTTTGATGCGACAATTTTGATAACTGGAAATTTTCACTAACTTGTAATCGTCGATGTTGCTATCATAGCCGAACCCATATCTAACGCAGTAGCTCCGCCCATCATGAAATTCCGATAGTGGCACTTTAATATTCCTATATTCACCAGTTGATGGGTTCCAAATACAAATCCAATTTTTCGCCTCAATACCCATCCCACCACTGGAAATACCCAAACAAATTAAACCATGACAAGAACCCACAGTTACAACGGCCTTAGTTTTCTTACTTTCAAATGGGTACTCCATTGGAACAACTTTAACTTCTGAGAAATCTGAAGCTGACGATGATGAAATTGATTTATAGTCTATGGAGTTAATTATAGGGTTCCTATCTTGATCATACTGAGAATGGCCAAACATGAGTCTAGGATTAAGATTAAGGTGATTCTTGATAAATTTAGGGTTATAAAGCAGACTACACCAATGTTTACATACACATCTACATGCTGAGATTGAATTAACTGGACATTTTAGAAAGATATCTACCTCAATCCCTTCAGGAAGTCTCCACATTGACATTTCTTCAAGTTTCTTTTCAGGAAAGAGAGAAACACAGAGAGAGGTTGAGAGACTGTTCAATTCAAAGGTACTGGCTTCAGAAATGAAGAGAACCTAAACTTGGGTTTGGTTAAGGGGTCGTTTTAGATATCAGGAGGGGAAGCCATCTGGCTATGGATCGCAAATGTGTCACATTTTGGCTCCTGATGGTGGCCATTTGTTTAAATTCCTCTGTTTAATGAAACAGAGAGAGAAAATGAGACTTGAGAGACTATTCTTCTAGGGCATAGGCAATGTTAAGAGATTATAAGGGATCAAAATTAAATTTTAAGAGAATTTTTTTTTTTGGTTTGGAAAACACATTTCTTTACCAGCATTAGCCGAGCAACGGTTTATATAGCATAAAAATGCATTTCCAGACTTTATACAAGAAGAACCAGAGTAAAAAAACCTTATCAATTTAAGAGCGATCAAAAATTAGTTAGGGGCAACTAACAAAACAAAATAAGATCATTTTAAAATAATCTCAATACATTCCGTATCCATATATTTTCTATAATGGCTAATCTATCCTTGCTTAATTAGTGTTAATTTTGATTAATTAATTGATTAATTTGGTTATAGTTAGTGTTAGAAAATTATTTGAGTTAGTTTTGGAAGAGAAATCGAGAGTGTTTTAGATTGATTTTTCGAGTTATAGTTTTGTACAATCGGTAGGCTCGTGATTTTTATTCCTACTGATTGTACAATCAGTAGTTTAATGGAGTACTTAAACTACCGATTATATGGGTCGCTCCAAATTGAATTTCTCAAAACCTTCCAAAATTTCTAACTCTTCATCTTTCACAATTGGTAGTAATTGAAAATTTATATCTACCGATTGTAGCCAGAATTGAACTAAACTTTGTAATCGGTAGTTTATTGATCAAATTAACCTACCGATTATACTTGTTTTTTTGTCCAGGACTTTTCTTTCCATAATCGGTAGTTAGTGAACATAAATAACTACCGATTGCAGATAATCGGTAGCACGGGAATTTAATAACTACTGATTGTATGTAATTGGTAGTTTAGAAACATAGTTATTTACCGAATATGCCGATTTTACTTGACATCTAACTTCGTAATACTGTTTCAACATCCGAAGAAAAACTTGTTCAAATAAACTTACTACATATTGTTCATTAAAATTGTTCAAAAAAACTAAAAACATCCGGAAAAAACGAAACAAAACACATCATAGAAACTCATGAAATTCTTCCACTCCTTGTTACTCTCGACTTGGTCCTAGTTTCAACATGCTTCTTCTTCTTCTTCTCGTTCCCCTTAGGATCATCCTAAAGTGGACCTATGTACTCTCCAGCTTCATTGTAGTATGAGTTTATGCCTGAGAAGTCTTTCTCCCTGATAAAGAGTCGAGGATCAAAAACATAGATATTTGTCTCGGAATCGGTTGATGAATTGATTTCAATGGTTTTGAACTCCTCTATCACCATCTTTCCTTTCTCTTCTTTGATTGTTTATGTAAATATTTTGGAGACATTTTCAATGGAGAATGAGAGTAAAGGGAGTAGAAGGGTCGGTAGAGGAAAAGAAATGGAAAAGGAGGTTGTTTTAGTTGAGAATAGGTTGACTCATTAATCTATACGTTTATTTCTTCGAAGTTGGAGAGTTAAAATGTATTGGAGGTGCATAAATGAGAAAAGGTCACCCTCCTTATATAGATTAGAGTGTTAACAGCTTTTTTTTTCAAAAAAAAAACCGTTGAGGTGTCACGGACCGGAAAATTCCGCCTCCCGCGTGCTGCGCTGCGCAGGCCCGAACTCCTCGAATCCGTGATTTTGAAGAGTGTAACCCGAATCTAAAGCCTATCTTCTCGCTGGAAAGTGCAGGTAAATTTTTGCTTTCCAAGCATGCCTTGTAAGCATTAAACTCGAAACGTAGTTCCCACATCATTCAAGCTACGCTTATGCCGTTCCAGGCATATTTGACTTTCCAAACATGCTTTGAAAGCATGGTGTTCAAATCGTAGTCTCCATCTCGTTCCAACACACCCTTAACATACAAAGGGTGCAAGGCCAATAAAACCCATGGTGAATGATTTGTCTAGCATACCAATTCAACTTACCCCATTATACCAAGGGTTGAAAGCTACACAAGCTAACGGGGATGCCTTTGACAAGCATCTCATAGTCTCGATCATTGTCCAGGCCTAACCCATGCCTTGGACCAACACCTAGGCTATTTCAAGCCTAAGCTTTAGTTTCATCAATTTTGCTTCGACCATGCGCTGGAGTCTGCACTTATCTCGTTCACCCTTGACCTACAAAGGGTGCAACATCCAGGCACATGCCATTCCATGCCTCGACGGTTCCAAGGAAGTATGAACAATCCATCAAAGGGAATTACAACTACCTCATCAATTGTGGCAACAATCATCTTTTGCTTGGCATGGCCGAGCCAGATGATATGAGTTACCATAATGTCGCAATCAGCTCCCAAATTAGATGATATGAGCGACAAGGTGCTGCACCTCAATGCATTGCATTGCAGCTGCCTACGTACCCAACCCGTACCTTGATGGGATCAAGCATGACCGTTGTTCATCAAAGGGTCTATTCGAAAGGGACAAGTAACTTAAACCTATTAAGGCAAAGCTAACACCGATTCCAACTTAGTTGCAAGGCCAAAGCCAAGCAAAGCCTAGTCCGTATAGGCTGAAGGACTTCCGCAAGGTATGCACTATCTTGTGCATAACTATCGCAAAGTAAACATCGATTCCAACTTCGTTGCAAGGCCAAAAGCCAAGCATAGTCCGTATAGGCTACATCGCATTGCAAGATGTGCATTACCGCTCATGCACATTCAACCAACACCTCCTCCCTATATATGTTTTACAAATAAACATTAGAAAGGTAAGGGTCATTTATCGACTGCAAGGCCGAAATGAAGATTTCTTGCCAAAGCCGATTGCAACATACTCGGTTAAGCTACAGCATATTGATACTTACGCATCAAGTATGCTCTAACGTATAGGCTACATCGCATCGCAAGATGTGCATTACCGCTCATGC
>JAJJMC010020024.1:41955-116485 GCA_023531435.1 Papaver californicum | reverse complement strand
AAGTTCGAGAATCGAACCTCTTTTTACCACTATATAAAATTACATCAGTAACGCTCATGTATTCGTGCAAATATTTCCGTCTCCACGAACGACGCACCATCAACCGCCGGGGTGCTTGGAGTTAAATTTAATTGCTTCCAAAAGGGATGAATATCATTAATGTCAATCACTTTAATGTACCTTCCAATCATGTGACGACACGGGAGTCCAATACCTATCATCGTCTGGCAGTTGCAAACCGTAGTCTCATCATCGTGATCTCTGTACAACTCCAAATGTTTCATCATGAAATTGATTGCCCACCAAGAAACATGGTAAACTATACCCCTTAGAAGATCTTTATGTTTTAAATGTGCCAAAGGGAATCTATGCCGACTTTTTTCCATTGAACCATAAATCTTAATGAGGTCACGTTCTGTGAACTCACGGATTGCTTCTTGGACCGACACGATCCCATTTTGGCTACCGACTAGTATTTTCTTTAATCGGCCATGGGACCCCTCTGCAATGCTTGTTGCCTCGTTCTTGAAGTTCCGATATCCATATGTCCATGCATATACAAACTTATCCTTATGGGGTACCAACCATTGTGATTTGCAATACTTAACTGGTTTGGGATAGTTTTTGGCCCATTCATCCTCAAAGTTCTTCAAGTTGTATTCATAAACTTCCTCCGTCATCGACCAAACTATCTTATCCCATGATTTTAGAAATAAAGACCACTTCATTCCATCCTCGACCCACTTTTCATCGGCCAACCTTTTCTCTTCTTTTTGTTCTTCCACGGTTAGTTTACTAATACGTTCATCATCTTCCTTAGACCTCTTGGTACCTTTGTTTCTTTTTTTAGCTTGGATATGATGTCTGCAATTGGATTTGATGTTGCCTTGAATGCGCCACATACAAAGCAAATTCTGGGCTTCCGGAAACACTACCTTTATTGCATTCATCAAGGCTGTATCGTTATCCGTTACAATAACCCTTGGAAAATGCTCGCTATTATAAATCGACCTTAATGTTTGCAACATCCAAATGAAACTCACATCGTTCTCAGCATCCATTAAACCCCAAGCCACCATAAATGTGCATTTGACCGAAGTGTGGCAAGCGATGTTCAACAAAGGCATGTTGTACCTGTTTGTCTTGTAAGTAGCATCTATCAACAAAATTTGATGAAAGCATTGAGACAATTGGATCATCTTCGGATGTGCCAAGAAAATACGAATCACCTTACCATCTTTTTCTTCTTTTCTCAACGTGTAATTGTGTTTCTCGGCTAACCACTCTAATTGTTGCATAACCATTCGACCATCACATTCCTTCCTTTTGATCTGTGCTAGCGCCGAATAAATTGTAGACAACGAAGACAAGTTGTTGGGGTCGTCCGCCTTTATCTTAGATAGGATTGAACTCGCTTTCATTACGGTCCTCATAGACTTCACCGTCTCCATTTCCTTTGGTTTTAACTTGGCAACCATTACGTGCCCAAACAAGATTTTCCGGATCTTCATGGTTGTGACGACCATTAGCAACTCTAAACATTTTCCATATTTTACCTTTCTTACCTTCGGGATTATGGAAGATAATCTTAAATGGGCATCCAATCTTCTTTTGAATTACCTCGGTATATCCCTCCGTCTTCTTTACGTATTTATAATTTTTTTCCATATGACTCTTTAGCTCGCCACCTCTCTCACAAATCATTTGAAGTCGATCAACTTTCAAGCAATTATTCTGAACTACAACGCACATCTTCTCTTTTGCCTTGTTGAGAAGCCATTCCTTTGCCTCCGCATTACTTCCAAATGTCTTAATGCGCATATAACAAACCAAATATCATAAGCTAATTATGTAACATACATTCTTAGAACAAGTTAAGAGTGGGTAGGTAGCGTACCAAATTATTTGCATAGTGTAAGGAAGTATCAGGACCCTCGTATGAAACAGGATTAACCCATTCAATAATCTACGTAAAATAACAATGAATTAGAGAATGATAATCGGTAGTTAATTATGTTCACTTACTACCGATTACCAACAATCGGTAGTTAATAATATTCCCGTGCTACCGATTGTGCACAATCGGTAGGTAATATGTATTCCTAAACTACCGATTGTAGGAAGAAATTAAGTCAAGTCCTGTACACATATAATGAGGTTTAGTGTGTTATACCACTACGGATTATAATACAATCGGTAGGTAACTATATGACATTAACTATCGATTGTAAAGTATGCAAAATAATATCTTTGTAGGTTTGGGGAAATTCAGTTTTGGGGCAACTAACACAATCCGTAGATAATAAGTTCTCCTAAACTACCGATTATGCAAGCAGATATTAAAAAAAAAAATTAATTTGGGGCGACTAACACAATCGGTAGATAATAAGTTCTCATAAACTACCGATTATGCAAACAGAAATTCAAAAAAAAAATCAAATTGGGGATTTTGTTTAATCGGTAGGTAGTAATCTTCACGAGACTACCGATTGTTCAAATATTTTGGAACAGTTGTGCAATTGGTAGTTTATGAAGTACCATAATGTAATGACCCGACCTTCCACCAATACTGTCCCCACTTAGCCACTGCGGTTATCCGGCAGTGTTGGGGGGTTTTCAACGGGCACCGCTGCGGTTATCCAGCAGCAGCTTCCCAGGAGGTCACCCATCCCTGGATTACTCCCGCGAGCACGCTTAACTGCAGAGCTTTTTGCCAACTCTGGAGCCAACTGTGCTGAAAAGGCCTCGGTGTTAGGAAAGGACAAACCATTACCTATATTCAATTCGGCGAACCCTACCTGCCGAATTGGGGTATTACAATACCACCACCTTAAATTGGAGCCGTCCTCGGCTCCGGAATATATTCAATCCCAGATCTTCAACGTTTCCTACCACCTATGAGACCAATACCTGGAATACCCCGTCTAGCGTACTCTCTCACCCTTGGCAGGTGACCCGTCGTCGGCTCTGATACCATTTTTGTAATAACCCGACCTTCCACTGATACTGTCCCCACTTAGCCACTGCGGTTATCCGGCAGTGTGGGGTTTTCAACGGGCACTGTTGCGGTTATCCAGCAGCAGCTTCCCAGGAGGTCACCCATCCCTGGATTACTCTCGCCCGAGCACGCTTAACTGCAGAGCTTTTTGTCAACTCTGGAGCCAACTATGCTGAAAAGGCCTCGGTGTTATGAAAGGACAAACCATTACCTATATTCCATTCGGCGAACCCTACCTGCCGAATTGGGGTATTACACATAAACTACCGATTATGGTACGTCCATGGCATTAAATGCATGCAAGAATGAATGTTTTTTGTTGCCGATCACATACAAACGCATAAAAATTGGGTTTTGAGCTTCTTAACACAATACCTGATTGTTTGATACATTATTATCTTCATTTTGATGTGATTCATCGTCTAGGTTTTCTTCCACAACAAAATTTGGATCATCCAACAAATAACCCAAATCGTCGTCTCTAAACGTATTTGAACCTTCAATACTATGTTCTTCATGTTCAATCTCACCTTCTTCCTCATACCCATCCATGTTTGTGATTGAATTTAGTTAAAATCTGATTTCCCAAAAATTCTTCTTCTTCTTCCTCTCTAACACGCTCTTTATTTCTATTCTAAAACTAAAACTCAAATTCATAATCTAACACCAGCTTAAACCAACTTAATTAACTAATTAATCAAAATTAACACTAATTAAGCAAGGGTAGATTAGCCATTATAAAAAATAGATGGATAAGGGATGTCTTGTGATTACTTCAAAATGACCTTATTTTGTTTTATTAGTCGCCCTCAAATTGACTAGGATAAAAAAGCTTTCTTGTTGTTCTTTTTAATAAAGAGGATACAAGAACTTATTTGTTGGTTTTACTTTACTGTTTTGAACTGTTTAACTGTTGAAGACTTGTATTTTCTGGATTAATTGGAGTTGGGCAAATTAATTGGGGGCGGTCAATTTTATTTCCATCCATGGGAGATGGATAAAGGGTGTCTAAAGATAGTAAACAAATTATATTACTTTAATCTCTAAGATTGTGGTACCTATCAACCTATTTATATATTTAATTTGATTACTTTTATAATATAATATAACTTTTTATTTTATTAATAAATCGTTTCCATTATTTTTTAATTTTTTAAATTTTATTTTGCAATCTTCATAGTCAATAAATCACGGCTATGACGCTCCGTTACATTCTGAGTAAAAATATAGCATTTTTACACTTATAAAAATTATGAACTTTTAATTGGGGAATACCTCTATCAAACTGGGGGATGCTTAGAATTATACCAACCTAGATATATTGACAAGAGATACTCTAAAACTATAAATGACTAAGTTAACCCTTTTATACTTTATTTATTTAATTCTTTATTTATTTAATTATTATTATTTTACTTTTTATCTTTTTTACTTTTTTTTACTCTTTTTTTTACTTTTTACTATAAAAGGCCGATCATGAGTTTTTTAGAAAAATATTAAAAAAATCGTAAGAAAATAATATTATATATATATATATAATTTTTAAAAATAGAATAAATAAATAAATAAAATAAAAAATATATTAAAATAACAAATTAAAAGTACAAGGGTAGTTCAGTCATTATAAAAGATATAAGGATAAGAAGTTATTGATTTTACTTCAAAATATCTCTATTTTGTTTTATTATGTATCCCCAATTTATGGAGGTATCCCCTAATTAAATATTCAAAGTTATAGGTAAAGAGGATTTTGAAAGCACTTTAAAATGACCATATTTTATATTATTTGACAGTTCCATTTAGTTTGCACAGACCCAATTAAGCCAGATTGTATTTATTATTAAACTTTGAATGTTAGGGTCACTTGCTTCTGTTTCGTTATGACTACCTTATATATTGGACTATTAGGTCAGTTCCTATGCGCCCATATTAAATGGGTTAGTTTGTCCAGCTAGGTGGATGGATAAATAGGTCGCAATTATATGAGAAGTGATAAGCGACTAGGTCTTTGCCGAGCGACAAATATTTTCCAAGCTAAGAGATGGGTAGACTGAAATTAAAATAGTGTATGAGTGGCTCCCTGGTGCAGTTAAAAAAAGAGTCTGTAGATATCCGTGGTATCATTTATATTTATTAAACAATAGAAATCATATGACTGTCATTGTTCAAGTATTATTAGAACGTTGGTGGAAGACTACAAATACGTTCCATTTTAAGAATTTCGAATGTGGAAAGTTTGTTTGTTCTCTAATTAATTTTTGGTTTTATATATGCAAACTTTAGATTATGCAAATATTAGGTTATGCAAACTTTAAATTATGCAAACCTTAAAATTTATAACCGAAATTTAATTTCAAAATGTTGTTTGTAGGAGTTATACGCCGTTAGATATTTATATGTTGACGAGAATACTATGCAAGGGAGATATGGTTCCATGGTGCAAGTACAAAATAGATTGAAACAACGCCTTGTATTGTACTGTGCTGATGAGGAAGGAAATAATGAACACAGAGTTATCCATGATGGTGGAATCAAATTTTCTGGGTTGAAAGCTTTCTTAAAACTCTATAGACAGAAAATACGGGGGATCCTGAATATGAGAAAGATGAAAACTTTATTGAGCTCGAAAGAGTGTTTGTGTTATATGTGCTAGGACAATGTCTTTTTTCAAATGCAAGCTCAGTGACACATGTTAATTTTCTTGAAACACTTGAGGATTTAGAGTTGGCTCCAGGGAATGACTGGGGGTCTGCATTGTTATCTTCGTTATACATAAGCCTCAGCGATTGCTCAACCTCCAAACAAAGTTTGAATCATTTTTGGGGAACCTTGGAAGTAAAAGCTAATAAATTTTTAATTTTTTTTTTTAAATTTTAAATTTTTTAATTACTAATTGAATTTCTCAATGTTTTCACAGTATTGGTGGTATACTTACTTCCGTGTTGGTGAACCTATTATTGTACAACATAATATTGCTTTTCCAATTATAGAGAAGTACCGGAATGACAACTGGGTCCCCATTCAGCTCGATGACGGTCAACACTGTGAGATGTCTCAAAGGATTCAACAACTGTGTAGACCAAGGCAAAACTTATTCCTATGCCATATGCGGATCATCCACAGTACCAAACTGAATCTGCTCAAAGGATGCTACAGTTGAGGTCACGTCTATTGGTGTTTTTCAGTACTTAATTCGGGAAAGCTGTTTGATACTTTGGGAAAGACACCTTCTACAGCTTCAGCGGAGAACTGTGAAAGAAATAAACCCACTTCCAAGCGGGGAAATTTCCTTTGAGGAATACTATACGTTGATGCAACATGGTCAAGAATGGGAACGTGCTGATGACTTGGTTGTGGCCCATATTGACGAACATGATTATATATAACAATTTGTTCAACAAGATTTGCAAGCCTAAAATTTTAATGGTGCCGCAACCTGTGGGAGTGATTGATGTGCCAGCTCTAGGTAGATTGACATCTGATTCCACGTTTCTTCCATCCAACTACCAACGAAGCCCGCTACCTTTGTTTATCCCAGTGGCCAGGGAGGTTCATCTTCTTCTTCAGTTACGCCATAATTTGACTGTGAGGTGCCGCGCATTAATCTACAAGGGGAGCTATCACTGTTCCAATTACTTCTCAAGCTATGGAACGACCATATCCAATTGGAGGGTACAAGCTACAAAACAACTGTTGCGGGAAAGGTTGAACAATTATTATTGGTGATCACAGCAAATGGAGAATTGTTACTTGGGGCAACTGACCCAAATGACAAACACATTAAGTCTTGAAATTCATGATGAATCCATTCTAGGTCAACCAAGTTATCAGAGTCGTAGAAGCAGTCAAAAAAATGCTGACATATAAGAGAACATGCAAGAAACTTTTATGACACCGAATGCCGGAGAACTGGATTTCCAATATTTTTGACTCCAAGAGTAGGAGGCTTCTCATGGTATCGCCCCGTTCGAGACGTTGGGCCATCTAGTTTTCAAGTTCCTTCGGTCAGAGACGGATTTACATAGGATCCGTTGGAGACCCTAGTCCCCACCAGGTTTTGTAATATTACCCTTATAGGTTTAGTAATTGGTTAATTTTTATAAGTTGTGGAGACAGTTTCATGATCGTAAAAATGTAAATTTGCTAATTAATAAAGTTTATTTTGTATTCAATCAAAAGTTCCCGTTAATAAAAAAAAAAAAAAGAAGATTCCTATTAGAAGGGTTATTAGTTTGCCTTAAATTAATATTTTAGGTCTTAAATTTACATATTTGCTATGTTCTTTTCCCTATGTTTCTTATGGCTACAGAAGGAATATATACTTTTACTACAAAATTTTGGCTTATGCTTCAAAATCTATATATTTGTACCTCTTAAATATATATTAATATGTAACTTTTTCTCGTCGTTAATCGAAAATTGTAAAAAATAAAATCGGGCGGCCTTTGGCCATTTAGTCAAATTTAGGTATCCACTTTCTGTATGTACATTTGTCCCCCCTGAGTTCAAGTTCTAAATCCTTCCCTGCCTTCGGCTCTATTTGCAGGTTATGGTGATTAAACTCAAGCTACTATAGCAGCCATGTTAGTACAAGGGACCTACCCCAAAGATGAAAGTTGGGTCTTTAGTGAACCAGGAAATAATATGTAATTTTAATTATTTTTTCTAATTGAATCATAAACTAGTCTGTTTTAATTTAATTATGTTAATGAATTTAAATGCGTGAATGTTAAAAGAAATTACATTCGGTTAAATGTAGGAAATAAGAAGTTAATTTGATTGAATAATTTGATTGTCAGTTTCATTAATAATTTAATTCAATTAACTAAAATATAAATCTCTATTACATTAATTTACTACTATAATACACTCTTTTAAAAGATATAAACTAGGGCAGTAAAAACTTAAACGCTTCAGTAAAAATTTCTGACAATTTTTGGCCTCATGTTCATCTTCATTTGACATAACTTCCATTCGATGTGCTCTTGGGAAGATTTTCCTTTATTTTTGTGAGAAGTACTGCAACTAACTTTCAAATTTTCTTTGTCCTCATTTTTCTTGCCTTGAACTTTTCTTTTTCTTTTAGGTGCGACGACCTCTTTTTTCATTCTCTAATTCTTATAACCATCACATATCTTACTAACAACGATTTCAAGAATGACTCCAGAAAAATTTAGTTGTGTTGCCAAATCAAGTTTTGCTATTTGTGCCATTTGGAAAAAAAATTATGGAAAATTTAGAGTAGAAAGTAGAGAAAGTAGAAAACCTTTGTGTAAAAATTTAGTTTGAAAATGGTGAATTTATAGGCGGAAAAAATTAGCCGTTAGCGACATAATCTCCGACGAGCGACAGAGTCTTGACCACCAACGATAGAGACTATGTCACTCGACAAAGACTCTGAGACACAGTTCAAACCTCCAATTTGAGAGGTCATTTTGTCTATTTGATAGGTCCATAGTGGAAAAGGACCAAATGTGCGCATTTGAGAGGTGCATAGGACTTGGTCTTTAGTGATCTAAATCGAAAGGGTGGCCCTAAAATTACACGGTTTATAAAGGGGATACCATTATTAGCTAAGCGATATCATTTCATCTAGGACAAACATATTCTAAGTGATTCTGCCCGACAGATCGATTAAATGGTATCCCCTACTAATTTTGGTATCCCTCTATGAATCATCTATTAATATTATAATTGAAACCAAATACTCTCACCACATTCATTCTGGTCCCATAATTTGATGTGGATTGTTGTGGTATGAGTATTGAGAATTAAAGCTCTCTCATTCATTTTAGCCCACAACAGCAACAAAAAAAAACGAATTTTTTACACTCTACTTACACCTCCCACTAATCAATATTTACTGGACCATCTCTCCACTTCTATGCATTCACATAGTAAATGACTAACTAAACCAAAACAAAACAAAACAAAACAAAAAAAAAAAAAAAAGACGAAAAAATTTGGCAGTGGATTTGTGATTCATTTTCAATTTTAGTTTAAATCCAGCACACTACAGATCAATATATTTTGTGCGGAATATCATAAATGTAATAGTGTGCTTGCCATCTTGAGTTCTAAAATTATCAAATGACAGAGAAATGTGGTAAGATTTTAGTGGTTAGAATTAGAAATCATTTCACTGTTATTCTTTCTTCTTTTGGATATTTACGGTCTCACTTTTATTAAAAGTAAATAATCTACAGATAAAACTACATAGATTTCACTGTTAGCTAAAATTAGGATCTATTAGTTTGTTGCACAAATGGTATGTACGTACATTTCGCAGGTTATTGAACTAATTTCTAATCAAACCAATTTTTATGTATCTCATTTGGTATGCGACTACACTTTTATAAACAGGGAAGAGATGGTATTACCATTGGTATGATAACTGAATGTGAAGGTTTGTGAATGTTGAATGATTTCTTAAAATATGGGTTTGAGTTAAATTTCTGAATTGATGCAGGGAAGGAGATATGACAGGAGTTTGAAGAATACGGCAAAGTCATTCCTATAACAGCAAGTCACGCCAGGAGCTGTTTGATAGAAAGTCTGAACGAAGAAATCAGTGGCAGAGAAGGACATAGACAGATTATAGCTGAAATTGGTTGCCAGATTACAGGGAATTAGTTGTTGTTACTCAAATCTTCACTGCTTTTTGTTTCAGGTAACTACTCTTTGGGTTGATTTTGCTCTGAAAGTTCGTAATCCTGTGGTTGAGTTTCCTTGGAAGCGGGGGAGATTAAGTTGAAACTCTTTTGTTTATGAAAGTATGTTCAGTCTACCTGGAAAGGGAAGTATTCGGATCACAAAGTACTTATAATTGTCTGAAAGTTAGTGCTTGTAACTATTTCTTAATTATTTCATATGTACGAAGTACTTATACAAGATTTAATTGATTTTCAATCATGCTTTTCATAAATGGCGACCACCAGGAGATGAAATTCCTTATTAAATGCAGTAGTCTGTGGACCATAAATGGATTAGTGGAGTGAGTGATTAGAAACTAGATTTTGATAGCTAGATATTAATCACAAAGCAAAATGAAAGTAACTAATGCTATTAGAAATTATATACTCCGTTGTGGGTTGATCACTGTATGTAATTGTCCAGTCTTAAGGCTACAACTTCACAATCATAAATATTTGTTTGTTCCTGGAGTAGAATCTTATGTTCGGTTGGCATTTTAGGAGTTGACAGTTAATGACACCGTAGAAATGATGCTTTGTTCTGCAGGTATTACCACCTATCAGAATATCAAACGGAGATCCAAAAATACAGTTAAACTGAATAGGACGCACTGTTCTTCTTACAATATTTCAATTTAAGTAGTCGCAACACAACAGCACCACCGAGTCTCTACCAGTTCCAAAGCCATTCACGTCCTGCGTCTGCACTATCATCAGTAAGTAACTAAACCTTGACCTCTCTTTAAAGCATATGTTTCTGATGTGCAACAATGAATTATAACAAATATTCTACCTCTCTCTAGCATTCCTTGAAACAAAACAACAAATACTTAAGTAAAAGGCAGAGTGAGAGTGACAGTTAGTAAAAACAAATACTCAGTAAAGTTCGCAAACAATTATGTGTACTGGTACCAAGTTGTATGCGAAGACTTATGCTTTACAGTAAGTTTATATTTTTCTTGAACCAATATCTAAATGTTTAATTTATGCAGGATGAACACGGGATTGAAGGTAATGGAAATGGAGAAGCCCGTTATTGAAGGCAGTAATGGTGATCCTATTGAGACTGTAAAGGATGGAGTCACGGGATTCCTTTGCGAACCAACTTCACAAGAATGACCAGTTAAGCTTCACTGAGTTATCTGGCTATTTAATGGATTTTCTCTGTGAACCAACTTCACGGGATTGTTTGCGCGCTTTTTCTTCCTTTTCAGGTGCACTTCGAAGATGTTTCTATCTGGCTTCTTCCATTGAGGAATACTATAAGGGTACTTATTATTCTCTGTACGTACCAATTGACTTCAAAGTAATATCTTTGGCATTTCTTGGAGTATTCTCAATGTTGTCCTCTTTTCTAGTTGCTACTAATAATTGGTCATTGCTATATCCGATTGAAGAACAAATGCAATGTGGGTTACGTGTTCATAAATATGGGTTCTCCATTATACATTATTCCTTTTATCAGGTTTGATTACAGTATCTTGAATGAATACTCATGTTTATGATAATGTAGGAAGGAGAAGAAGATGGGTGACTTAAATCTTGTTGCAAACTTCGAAGTAGCTCCACCGGGGAAGTACAATCCAGCTGATGAATGCACACACAGGTATTTCATGGACTTTTAGCATCAAGAAAAACATGATGTTAACTGGGATCTCATTTAACTGATGTCAACTAAAATAAACTGATGCCATTGGTTTATATTTATGTTGACAGAAAAAGGGTTTTTGATTGTGAGTTTAGCAAATGTGTTTATAGTTAGATTTATGGTTATTATACAGTGACTATTATTTACAAGTTGGGAGCTTTTGGTTAAATGATGATCAGTCGAGTGGATGAGTTGAGCAAACATATCTTACCTCTCTCTCTATGTGTGTATTACTGCTTCCTATCTTCCTATCTTTCGTGGTTCTGTTCTTTCGTGTCAGATATGTATTCTTACGTTTCATCAACACTACTGATTTCGGATGGATAAGCATGGTACTTACACCACCTTCTTTGTCCTGCAGTTACTGTTTTGGTCAGGCGGGCTTTGTGCTTCCTGCAATAGTTGGGGCTTGGGCAAGAAGGTACTTTAGTTTCAAATTTTCTTCCATTTGTTGTAGCCTATATAAAGAAATTGAAGCTGTTCATAATGAATATCAACCCTTGCCACGAATCAATACAAAATTGCTTACAATGTGGAAATATAAAGAGTGAACAAAGAACATTTCCATAGCAGGGGCAATGACAATGCCAGAAAAAAAAAACAAAGGGAGCTTATTTATAGGTTTCAACAAATCAGTAAACTTTGATTTGGTCTTCTTTTCTTTTAATTTTTATGTTATGTTCAATGATTTCTTTAACACAATTTCAAGTGTAAACAGAGATGGTGTGGTAAAGTACAAATATTTACAGACAAATTGACGTCATTGCAGAAGAGTATGCAAAATCTGGCAAAGTCTCTCCGGGAATCCAAAGACAGGTATGCATTTTGCACATTTGGTTAAACACTGCGTGACTGCGGTTACGTCGCACTTAAATACAGACAACCTTCTTCTGAGATGGTAAATTTGAATTTTACTGTACAACAACAAAACATGGTCAGTTACAAAGATAGGCAATATGGGTGATAGTGTGCAGCTTCAGCACGATTGGTTCTTGCAACCGTTTGATATGTTACAAAACTCATGAGGACTATTTCTGTGATGTTATATCCATTTCCAATCCCATGAATGGTGAATGTATTTGTGTTCCCAAGATGGGTACTGCATATTATGACGGTGCTGGAGGATTCAGTTATTTTCATTCAACCAACAAGTACAAGGTTGTTCAGAGTTGTTGCTGTGCAACTGGCAAAAGAGGCGTCCAAGTTTATACTCTTGGTGATGGCAGAGGGTGGAGAGACAAACCAGATATTACCTATAAGTTCAGGCAATCGGGCGTTTTTGCTAATGGGGCTCTTCTACCTGATTTTTTTCTCTGCTACCCGATTCAATAATATGAAGAACATATTAAAAAGAACGACCAAAGTGAAAATGTGATCACCCGGTGCGTAGCACTGGTTACTTCCTAGTGTAAAATTAAGCTTGAGCCGTGAGCCTTGTAAACATCCTATGACTTCAGTTCCTAAATGATTTCAAGCCGTCTTGATGTACATATAAATAAAAACCCTAGAGTTTTTATTTTCTTTTTGCCGTTCTTGCTCATCTCTTCAACTTCAAACCCTAGTAAGGTAGAGATTATCTAAATCACACTCGTTCTTCTTCTCGCTTTTATCCGTTCTCAACCACATTCTTAGTGATGAAGAAAACCCTTGGAGCAGCAGCAACTATGTCAAGCCTTCCGGAAGATATTCAAGTAGAGATCTGTATCAAGTTACCAGTGAAATCCATCTCGATTTCTAGGTGCGTATGTAAGGGCTGGCGTAACCTTCTTTGCAGCCCTAAATTTATCAAGTATCACCTCAATTATACTAGATCAAATAAGAAGAATAATCATCAGTTCATGTTTATTAATAAGAAGCTTTGTTATATATACTCTATAGATTATGATCATTCAATATGCCCATCAGTTAACAAGGTTATAGAAATGGATTTCCCATTCCCAGACAACAGGTACTATATTTTTGTTCAGATATTGGGTTCTTTTAATGGCTTGATTTGCTTAGGTATACGCAGTTGTGATCGGGAGTATAAGTATTGCATTTGTATTTGGAACCCATTGACTAGAGAATATAAGGAAATATCAGCACCACCTTTCGATTTTGACACGAACGTTCATCATGGGTTTGGTTATGATTGCAACAGCGACACGTACAAGCTGGTAAGAATTGGCGATGATAAAGAAACTGGTAGTTTTGAAATTCAAGTTTACACACTAGGGTCAGATTCATGGAACAATGTTCAGTCATTGATTCCATACTATATACCTTTTTGTGATCATATTAAAGCTTCTGGTTTGCTATTTAATGGAGCTCTTCACTGGTTTGGCACTAAACAGAGAACCTCCTTTGAAGTTATAGTGTCATTCGATATTAGTGCTGAGAGAGTTGGAGATGTGGCATTACCAGAAAATACTCTACTAGCACATCCTAATGGAAACAACGGTATAAAAATTTGGCAGTGTTGGGTGACAATCTTTGTTTATTTGATGTTGAAGCTGATTACTACGGTAATTACCTTGCTGAGATATGGGTGATGCGAGAATATGGAGTTCGAGTATCTTGGTCTAAACATTTTTCGATCCCTGAACAAAAGATTCCCTTATTTGATCAATATACAGGGTTGGTATGTGCTTTTGAGAACGGTGAGATTTTTGATGATTGATACTAAGAAATTTGTTTTAGATGACCCAAAGGAAAAAAGATCTAGAGGCTTGGGTTTTCAGAAGAGAAAAATGATGAAAAGTAGAGCAGTGAGTTATCTAGAGAGTCTAGTTTCACTTAACTCGGATACTTACGTGGGAAAAAAGGAATTGAATGAAAGGTCTGCAGCTAACTAGAACAGGTCTTCCCAATGAATGTTGATAAGTTTTTTTTTTATGGAGAAAGCCTTTCAGCAAGGCAGCATCTATTATAATTATTGTCTCGTTACTGCAATTTAGTGAGAACTTTTGTAACATTAGCATTTTCAATGCCAGTTCTGAACACCAAACTTATGAATTATTAATGATTGTGTGGCATCATGATGTTTTATGGATTCAGTCACATTGTCTGGTTCTGGTTTTATGTTGGTTGGGATATTGGGATTGATTTGTATCTTTCTTTTGTTTATTCTTGCTTGCCTATCTTTGTAACCTCTTGCGCTGAATTATCACAGGCTTCCTCTGTCGTGCATTATATCCCTTTACTTGTGCAGTAGATGGAGAGCTGGAAACCCTTCAAATTGGGTTGCAGAAGTTCAAGTAGACGAATTCTTGTTTTTTTTTTTTTTTTTTTTTTTTTTTTTTTTTTTTTTTTTTTAAGTTTGACTCTCGACTGCATTTATTTATTTTTTTCTTTTTGAGTAAACAAAAAAATAAGAATTGTATGAGTTCTAATATAAGCTTCACAGTGGAAGTTTTCCTCAGTTTGAAGCTGATGACAAATCCCCTTGTGGCCAAACGTTAAAACTCTCCAATTGCAGTGAATTACTAACTCACTTTTGTAACCCCAATTCACATAATTCTGGTGGGCTTGCGAAGAAAAGAATGATTTCAGCTTTTAACTGTCTTATGCAAGCACCAGTATCTGTGCCCAGTCAATGTACATGGTTGGTAAAGTATTCATTTAGTCCAACTCACGGGACCGGTCACAGCGACTCAGCTAATCTACCTCTAGTTTAATGATATCTGTAAGTCCAGTGCATAGCATCTCACAAGAAACTTAACACTAGGATTGCCAACAAATTTGAACCAATGGTTAAACCTTGACCTCCAACTTGTTTTTTTTTTGTTCTTTTTTAATTTGTGCACAATTACTGAAAATGTATGACTGATGAGGATATCTAAGTTTTACTGAAGCCAATTTTTGCGCAGTTAGCTTGTTGACGACTGCAGGATCCTTCTAAGAACTTTTAGAATGGTGCAGTATGAAGTTTTGGTGATTGGACAGACAGTTGAAAGCTGAACTGAACAACTAGTATTCCTTGCTTGCAAACTCAGAACGAAGTAATGAAGTGGGAATATTCATAACTTGAGTGATACTTTAAGTACTGATAACAGTTTAAATCAACATTTCTCAGTTTTGATGCAATTTGTTAGTTGGATAAGAATAAAATGAACACATCTGATTAAAATGTTTAATCAAAATACAACATTGGATTATAATTCACAGTGTATACAAAAAAGGATTACATTAGAAAAAGGCAAAGTAATGCAATTTAGATTACATCAATCATTAGAAACTGCCTGACAGCTCTCCTGAGAACGAACTTCCACTACTACCAGATGCGGATCCAGTTTGTGAACTGCTGGTTACTCCTCGAGCTTTCTTCATTTGTCTAATCCGGAAAAGATCTGTTGGAAGTGGTTGGCTTTGGGTTGGGGTTTCATCATTTTGTTGCCTGTCCATGTCTTTTCTCTTTACCCCTGAATGGAATTGTTTAGTTGATTTGAAAGGCACACCACCTGGGTTGGGGCGCGACTTGGTTGCACCAGAAGGATCACTGATGATAGGTCCGGGGCTAATTTACCTATCTGTACCCAAGGAACATTACTCTGCAGTAATATAGATAATACTATGTCCATATCCAGTGCAGGCCCATCAACTGAGGGCAAGTGTCTTACAAATGCTGCCAAAGCTGGAGGAAGCACTTCCAAAATTTCAGTAAGTGACTTTGTTGTTCCAGTCCCCCAACTAAAGGTGCAGCAGGAGCAGGTAATGCTGAGTTTGAAGCAGCTGGGAGTTCAGGTACTGAAGTGTTAGGGAGTACTACAGCATCTTGTTTTTGCCGGGGGTCATAAATAATCATCCGGGAAGTATCTGGGTAATTAACTTTAGAAGATGTTGTAGATGTTTTTGCATCTCCATTTTGGAGAACTGACTTTTCGGCCTTCTTATTGATGTTTTTCACAAGCCAGTCTTGACGCGCCAAATAATCCAGGTCTTTAGATGAGCATGGACAGAGACCCATAAAACTGTACCTTGACACAACTTCATCTTAAAAAACCCTCAAATGCCAAGGATCCGTCTTCACCTGTTCGAGAAAGAGCTTCTTTCCTCCTTTGCTCTAGTTTCAAAATACTAGCCAGATTGCCGTATGTTTGCTCAAACTGGGTATACCGCTTCCAGACCTCTACAGATTTCTCTGGTGGGAGAGAGTTCAAGGCCCTCTCAAACAAAGCACAAACATTCCTATCATCATTTAAACGGCACAAGAAATCTGCATACTCAAGAATGTATGCAGGCTCATGCATAAATCTTTTCATACCAGCTTCAAAGACATTGTGCGCCAACTTTGGATCCTTGTCCTGACAAAATGCCATCATTGCATAAGCAACAAAGACATGATACGTGCAGTTTGGATACTTACGAGCATCTACAAAGTATTTGCGAGCTGCTTCAATTCCTTCAGTTCTTCTCAGAAAACGGATAAATTGTATGTGTGCCAGTGCACTTGCATTCTCCCCATCCCCCTAAAGGCGCTCATGAATTTTCTTAGCAGACTGAATTGCGCCACGAGATTCCCCCAGTTCCGCGTAGGCATATTTCAGCAATTCAGAATCAGGTAGCACCTTCAAAGCCTTCTGATAAACTTTGACTGCAAGATCCACAGAACCATTATCTGCATGCAATTTTAGCATAGTCATACCATATGTATGGATAATAATACAAATACATTAGACACTGCTCGTAGGTGAGGGTAATTCGACTATTAGAAGATTCACTATCTATCCTTTGCAGGTTCCCTTTTTCATAGGCCAGAAACCTTTTCCACGCCATGCATTGCTGCTCTTCCTTGTCAGATCCAGTTGGAGGTACAGCAAGCATATTCCAATCAATGTCATCAACCAATTTCTTTCGCTCTATATAGACGGCCTTGGTGCTGTTGTACTTTGCTTGGTATTCAGATACCAGACCTTTTGCTAATGCACGGCTAACAGAGTTCTCAAAATTCTCATAATCCTTCCATAGCTGTTCCACATGATGAGTAGGTGTAACGATAGCCTTTTGGTACACCTTCCTAATCGAAGTCATACGATCAGACTCTTCCTGTGGATTTGCAGCCGGCAGTGACTTCAAAAACGCGATATACTCCATCCATACCGGCCCATATGCAATGTCAGAACCAACATAATTAAGCATAAATTCAAAAGCATTCTTGGTCTCTTCCCGTCCCTCTGCACCCTTCTTGTCATTCAATTTCCTTATTAAATGAATATAACAACGCCAAAGAGCGATGTGCCGATTATCTAATAAACAACGACCGAATACCTGTTTAGCTGCAACATCATTATCCGCAATCATGTTTGCTTCCACATACTGCTTCCAATACTTAGCTGCTGTTTTAAACGTTGACAGAAGTTGCTCGTTTTATTGGCACCGCTTCAGTTATTTGCAAACCCAGAGCTTGATTTGCTAGAAATTCCGTGGCTTCAACATTATACTTATCAACCATTAAAACATCTCTGGCTTTCTTTACCTTTGTTTCAGATAACAACCCACTTTGATTTTCAACTTTCTTTCCTCTTCCATCTGCCATATTCAAATCAGCCAGAGAATTTTTGCAAAACCTGAAGAATCAATCGCATGGTAGGAGATAGGATGGAGTGCTCTCCTTTTATAGGTTTCTGTATGCGTGATTGTAACGCATCCGAGCTGAGAAAGGTTTCTTTTTTAGAGTGCTTCTAATTCTAAAACCGCCTATTGGTGCTATCTAAGGAAATATCTTATTTTAGAAATTGTGTGGTTTTCTTTCATAAAGTAACCTTTCGGATTCCTAGTCAAGTTCTGTTTCCAGATATGTATGGCAAGTGACCTTATTTTAAGTAATTTAAAACCCTTCTTATATGTAATTCCTTGCAGGCTTGCCCTTGGTTTGTTTTCTGAGTTTGAAACGCTTTGTTTTTGCTTCCTGGATAAACTTTTATGGTAATGGGGCACATAAGGTTTGGAGATGCTGTTGCTGCTGCTGCTGCTGAGTCTAATTCCCTAAAAAAAAAAATCCTCCCCACCGCTATGGGCGGAGTTTTTTTTTTTTTTTTATGGAAAAGGGAAGGATACTTTTAGTTTGCAGAGAAAATCTTTTCCATTTTCTAATTCATAGTAATAAACCATATGAAGCAAATTACATGAGAATGGAGATTTGATCTGCAAATCTTTGAGAACCCAAGCAAACTCTTATTCATGAATTTCCCTGTCTCTACTTATTTGTTATTACTAATATGTTTATTTTTAAATATAATAACTGACAATCTGAGAAGATGATATCTGCCGGTGCGCTGTTAGTTTTGCGACGGTGGTGGCGGGGTATAACCAGATGGCTCCTCGTATGTTGGTGGGGTGTACGGTGACGACCTCCCGTTGTGCACTTCTCCAAAGTATGCATAATCTTTAGCCCATAAAGCATAAGAATCCATTTCATAGAAGGTATAACCTGCTAGATCACCATCTGACTCTAACCTGAGAAATGAATGTTCATAGCGGTAATCAATTTTAGTGAGTGTAACTTGTCTTGAATTACTACCAACTGGTTTTGGCTGAACTTGTTTTGGGTTTGACATACCAAGAGTTAAAAAATAAGTAGTAGTTTGCGGTTCTTCATGCATCAAATCAAATGTTACATTTAGAAGACCCGTTGCCTCCCAGCCTCCTCTTTTCTGTGAGTTTTGATACAGGTTGAATCCGTTCTGGTCGAGCACAGCGCTGAAAGAACCATCGCGACTGTTCTGATCTGATGTGCGACTAACCAGTTTCTTACCACCCATGAGGTTAAGTGATTGACCTCTTACAATAGTATTAGTCGGGTGCTGGAAACTCTGCCAGATAAATTTGCCTTTTTTATCGTGAAGTACAAAATTTCCATTACGCTGCATAGACATACCGGTAACACCTTTGTTGGCTGTCTTAGTTTGCCAAACTATACGGCCATCAACATCTGCAAGCACTAAGTTACCATCAGTGCCGAAAGTGAGAGTGGAATTTTCGCGAACTGGGTTGTTGTTATTAGCACCCCAAATCCAAAATGTTTCTGATTGATCATTAGGAAGATTGGCACCTATGCCAAGAACATGTGCATCAGGCGTAGTGTTGTAGAACATTAGCCCATATGGGTAACTAAGAACATTATTTTCACCCGTTTCGATAACACGATAATCTGCCCAATATTCCACATTCAATCCTTCAAACTCGCCTTGCACTACGTAGCGAAAAGTTTTGTTTTGTGGAACTTTAGATTGAGCATCAAAAACCAGAGCAGATTGAGCTAGAACACTGGAGCAGAGTAGGATAATGAAGAACACAAGGAAATAGAAAGGATTCGGAAGAACCATTATTGAAACTTAGAAAGGTTAAGGTAACTGTTTGAGTACTGAATGTTGAATAACAATGTGCACATATTTATGGATTTGGGATATGCTTTTGCAAACATAATTAGCTCGAACGAAGCACCAAAAATTTTGCAACATGTATCGCTGAAACATGTGCAAACCATTAATCTAAACAGAACTCAAATGCAGTATTCTAACTCTACTGTATTGACTTTTCGATTTATAATATCAAGTTGGAGCTTATTATAATGTTAAGTTGAATAACAAATCAGTAGTGCTAGGATTCTGTTGGAACTCTTTAATTACATTATTATCAATCTAATTACAATTTTGAATTCTCAATCTCAACTCTCGAGAATCTTAATATCGACAAGAGAAGTTAACCAAGGGGGGTGAATACTTGAATGATCCCATAGTTGACCCTCACATTATGCCGCTTGGGCTAGCTACGAAATTCGGAGCGGATAATACTAAGAACGTGTATGGGAAAGTACTTATGTTTTAACAAGGGTATCATGGAGAAGGTATCTATGAATGACAGTGTTTTCTCTTATTACAGAATAGAACATTTAAATGAACAAGAATGGAAAAGATATTCCAGCATTTATGCATTTCCTGCTTAAGATATGAACACAATTCTTTCTCCTTTTGTTCTTTTGATTGTAAATGGAAATTTCACCACTAGGTTCAAAACCTAAAGACGTATCTAGCTAGTTAATACGTAACGGAATAAACTGTATTCATGATTAAATATCGATATCTCAACCACATTAGTAAAGCAATATTATGACACGACTCTATTATAGCATGAGCCAGCAGAAGCATCAAGCATCTGTGATCTGTCCGTCCATCCAGGGAAGCCTTAAAATGGAGTAGGAAATCAACCAAACAGGCTAGCATTTCCAAATAAATGTGGGAGATCAGCCTGTATATGGCAAATGTTAACCTCTAACGAATCTTAACTACATGAGTTGGCGAAGAATATAGAAGGAAGAAAAGGAATCTGGCTTACAACAAATAAAGCATCCACATTGATTGACACCTGAGGTATGCCATCTTAGACCTTAAACTGATTCGTCCGAAGTTGCACTATTGCATTATCGTTTTAAAACACCTACCGGTTGTTCTCATCCAAAAAATCGAACCGAAGTAAAAGCGGGCAGTTTTGGTAATAGTCTTACTGCATGATGAGCCATTTGGTAATAGATCTTTATAATAGTCTTCCATCCACAACAAATGGAACCCATTACCTGAAACACATTGTTTTTGTAACCATTTCTTCCCTCGGCTGTATCGCCTCATTGCTTCGTTCCTCTATATAAGTTCTTGAGTAATGGGGAACATATCATCTTCCAAAAGAGAAGCAAAAGCAGAAGCAGAAGTAGCTATGTCAAAAGTGTTTAGCCTTCCGGAAGATATTCAGGTAGATATACTTTTAAGATTACCAGTTACTTCAATTTTAATCTGTAAATGGGTATGCAAACCCTGGCGTAATCTTATTCGTAGCCGTAAATTTATTAAGTATCACCCTAATCATAGTATTCAGCAAAATAACTCTCGTCTCATAGTTCGAAGTTTAAACGGGAAAACTAGTAAACCCAACATTTTCACCATAGATTATGCATTACTATCTTCCTCAGCATCGTACTCATCACAATTAGATGATGTTGTTAGTAAATTAAAGAAGCATGACACGTGGAAGAAGATCAAGTTAAGAAGCAACCAGATTAAAAAAGGTGAGAAACACAGGATCATTATTAAAGATATCAAATTTCAAAAAGACACGAGACGTTTCCTAACATCTAAGCGATGAATCGCATGAATGACACATAAGATCGAGAAAGCTGAACACCATCGAATAAAACAAACAGCATTAAATGATAGCTGATCGAGAAAGTAGAAAGTTATTATTACTATATTATTTTAGGATCGAGAAAGTAAAATGTAATAATTACTCTATGGTCGAGAAAGTAAATTGTAATAATTACTCTATTATTTTAATGATCAAGATTACAGAAGTCTTTGAAGATAAGGAAACACGCGTTGGACATATAAAGCATCGAATCAGGAAGTAATTAAGAGTGATCTGTCATCTATATGATCGCACCAAGTAAAAGACAAAATACAAGAACGATAGATACATCGAGACAAGATGGATCGACCCAAAGAAGAATTGATCCAGAAACGATGACCAGGCTATAGAAAATGACACGTTGCATAAAGAGCGACCCAGAAAAATAGATCTATAAATAGAAGAGATCAAACAACAAAGAGGGGGACGAAAAAAAAATAGAAAGAAAAACTAGAGAAAGGGAGGGAAGAAATTTTTAGGTACGAACCTATGGGAAGTAGTGGTATAATGTATGAATTTCTGTATTGAATTGAAAATTGTAAACAATTTTATAAACCCAGAAATTACAAAACCTGGATGATCAATTGTATTAAGCTTAAACATTTTGGAAAAGTATGATTCTTTATTACATAAAAGAACGTTTCTCTATTGTTAGTTTACATTTATTTAACTTGAATCCAAGAGTTTGATTGGTTGTTTAGCTGAAAGGATTTTTTGGCATAAACAGATGTATGGCAGGAAGCTTTCCAAATGGATTACCCATTTGAATGTAACGAAGTTAAAAGAGTTTGGATTCTTGGTTCTTGTAACGATCTAATTTGCTTAGGTATTCCGTGTACCGGTAGAAGTGAATTTGATGAAGATAGTAGGATGTACTTATGGAATCCAACCACTAGGGAATCAAGAAAATACCAATTCTACTTAACGATCTTATTTATGACTTGGATGATACTTTTTATAATGTAAGATATGGGTTTGGTTATGACTGCAATACTGACGATTATAAGGTGGTAAGAATCGACGATTATGCAAGTTCGTGTCACTATCAAGCTGATGTATATTCGTTAGCATCCGGTGTATGGAAAGCTATACAAACCGTCCCTTATGCAAGTTCTTGTCACTATCAAGCTGATGTATATTCGTTAGCATCCGGTGTATGGAAATCTATACAAACCGTCCCTTACTCGTTCAGAAACACAAATGGCGGTGTGCTTTTCAATGGATCGCTTCATTGGCTAGGAGGTGCCACCAACAAAAGGGCAGCCCCCGATGTTATAATCTCCTTCGATGTTAGCAAGGAGATACTCATTCATGTGCCGTTTCCTAAACAAACTATGCAGCGTCCAAGGTGCAAAGATGTGGGACTGTTGGCTGACTGCTTATGTTTGTATCTTGGAAACGATTTCCGCACTGAAGTATGGGTGATGCTGGATTATGGAGTGAGAGAAACTTGGACCAAGCAGTTCACCTTCACCCGAGAAAGCTTTCCTGGATATGTCTATCCTAATCCGACATGGTCTCTTCGAAATGGTGAGATTGTGATGTTTACTACGGTCTTATTTTATATGATCGACAAAATGGAAACGTCAGAGGGTTGAATGTTTATTCCCAAGCAGATGATATGTGCGACTTCTCTACAAAGATAAATCATCACATGAGCTATGTGCGAACCTTAGTTTCGCTTGGCTCTGGATGTTATGTGGGGAAAACGAACAGGATCCAAAATGGACACATATGGAGTTATTAGCGTGATTGTAGCAAGCTTAATGAGGTAACTATATCATTGAACAATGCAGTTGATTTTGATTCCTTTTATTTTATTTTATTTCCATTTTTAAGAAAATGAAGCTGAACAAACGAATTATGTGGCCTTGCAGGGAGCAGCATTCAAAAGAATGGAAGACTATGGATTGCGCAACTCTTTGAACTAGACATGACCAGATATTCATTTTGCAAGCCTCTCTTTGGTCTCTAGAGATGCTGCAAGATCAAGAATGTTCCAACAGCGCGCAAGTTATGGTGGTCATGAATATATTTTGAGAGCCTAGTTTCACTTCATTCTTATGATTTTGTATTTTCCATTTTCCTGTACATTATACTTTCTTAATTTGAGTTTAGTGGTTAGTTGTGATGCCCCTAGATCCAAAATGTTCGAACAACACGCAAGTAAATTTTTTTCTCAGACACTTAATTTATTGATTTTAAAATTAACTTGACTTATGACTTTGGATACCTATTTGGTGGTGTTTTGCCAACTTAATTAAAACAACAGAAGAAAAAGAGGCTCCAGTTTCATCTTCTTAGAAACTCTAAACCCCAAATTTTCTCATCTTGAAAACCCTAATTCTCTAATTCCTAATGAAACCCCTAACTCACTACTAAAAAATTAACGAACATTTGGACGAAATATGATGAAGTTGAACTCAGCCCGATTGTTATTCGATGAAAAAAAAGTAAATATAATAGAATTTGATGTGTCCATCATGCATTAAAATGTATTATATAGGAGCAATAAGGAAAAATTACGTCTGACTACTAATTTTATACCAACACTTTCTTCGTTTTTGTGATCGATTAAACCAGTAACATGATCCATCCCAGAAGTAGCTACCATCATCTCTCAGATCAATGTAGCACAGTTTTCTGCATGCCTTCCGAAAGTTTGGTGTGGATTGATATATTGGCCACCGATTATAATGGATTTCATCATCGAATTTTGCAATGCACCGAGTAGGCCCCAAATCGAAAGAAATGCCAATTACATGTGATTCCCCGCGGTTGAGCATAAAGTCTAAGGTCATCTCGTGCAAGTTAGGTTGCTCAGTAGGACATTGGACGTATGCTGTGTTGTTTGCCGATAATGAGTTTCGTATTATGATCCTATGGCAGATACATGATTCAAATGAAAATGCAAGTGTTAGGAGCATTATCATGCTAAGGGCATGCTGAACTGTCACCATTTCTGCAACTCCCTCCTGTCCGACTTGTTTTAGTCTTTTATCAAACAATTTGGTATATATATATATATATAAAAGGTGTGTATACATATATGAATAAGCAGTTGATAAATGTCATCGCTTCAGTATCGCATGCATGCACCATTTATGTGTTACAATTACATAACTCTCATTAACATGCAACTCCGTGTTACAGGTACATAACTCTTACTAGCATGCGATTCCTTGAAAAAATTTATTTTGTTTAAGGTGGAATAAATTCTTTGGCGTATTCATTCAATATGAAAAAAGATGCACATACTATTTACCTTCGATGTGTTTGGGTCTACATTCTTGAATATTGCTATGTGCAAGTAAAACCTACTATTGTTTGCTATCACTCCTTTTTATTACATCACAACGTTTCGTCCACTCGTGATATCTCTAACTTATATAAATAGGGTCTGCGTTAACATGGCCAACTTCGAAAAGTCACATAACTACTGACTTTACGTTTAGTCTAGTGCCTCGAGTGCATATTCTATGTATTTATAGTTAAAACAATAATTCTGATACTTTCATTTTTCTTCGTACTTTAACCGTACAAGAGGCTCTCTTATATAATAAGAGTGGTTTTTATATAAGGTAGGAAATCTAAACAAATCCTAAATATAACATGAAATCTACTCAAATCCTAAACATAACATGAAATCTACTCAGAGTTAACAATATATTATGTTTAGGATTTGAGTAGATTTCCTGTTATGTTTAGGATTTCCTGTTATGTTTAGGATTAGTTTAGATTTCCTACCTTATATAAAAACTACTCTCATTATATAAGAGAGCCTCTTGTACAGTTAAAGTATGAAGAAAAAAAAATAAAAACATCAGAATTATTGTTTCAACTCTTATGATATTTTTACAAAATACTTTTTCTGTTTCACAAAAATCCTTTTGAAATTTACACCACTTTTAAGAAAACATATAAAAAACAATCGTTTTTGGTATTTTTCTTTTTATCTACCCTCTTATGTTAAAACTTCGAATTAACATATCTTATAAACTAGAAATCGAATATTTGTAAATGTTATAATATAGTTAGAAATCTTTTTTAAAAACCTATGCAACGAGTATAAACATGTGACACCCCGTAAATTCTGGCACTAAAACCTAGTCCAGAATCCCGTGGCGCAGCTAATGTAGGTCCAGATTTTTCTTTCTTAAAATAAAAATAATTTAGAACTACGAAAAAAACCCCAAAAATATAATAAAATATATAAATAAAATTTACAAAACAAATTAAATAATTACAATCCATAATTGAAATAATTAAAATTAGTTAAATAATTTCCGTACAACACTTCAACGATATTGAAATACCAGTACCCCAATCCCAGTGATAGATATTATAGTCTCCATTGCTGCTATAGTTTCTTTTACCCTGTAGAAAGAGAAGGAAAAAGGGGTGAACACAATGGTCCAATAAGAAATTTCTAAAAATAATATAGTACAATGGAAAAACAAACCAAACGATGCATCAAAAGCATAAATACACTCTCTCAATTATATTATCGATTTCAGTTTAGATTGTTTACTCGAACACGCTTTTAATTTAAGTAATTAATTTCTTAAATTATTTTAGAATTTCTATAAGTTTTTTTCAACCAAATTTTACTGGCAATTTCTTTAAGTTATTTAAACCTTCGTAACCTTCTGTTTTATAAGACGTGCTACATGTCTGATGTATCGTACCAGAGATTAAAACTTTTCGTATTGTGCCGTGCTCGAGGACGTACTGTGCCGTGTGCCTGACACATTTAGTTTACATTTTTCAAAATTAATATTTTTCAGATATTTAGATATTATATGTGTTGTTATAGAAATAACTCAATCTAACGAATATAAAATATAAAAAATTGGTTAGAAAAAACATTCTATTTTGAAATATACACAAAATATGTTGTATTATACGGTATTGTATAATATTTTGTACATGTTATAAAGTGTTTTTTTAGCGTGTTATGTTATGTCACTGTGCCGATTAGTCTGGCCCAGCACAACACATGAAGCTGACGAGCTGTCTCATGCTGGACTTGGATGGGCTGGCACGGCCCAATTTAAACCTCTAGTCATGCTGTGTTAACAGACCTACCCTCTTTGTGGGCTTCAGATTATCGCACACTTGGGCCGGGGAATAGACTTTTGAGAGCCCTAATCAAACAAGAGATAGCCTCGTCCCGAAATTGATCCACTTCTATTTTAAAGGATCTTGCGCCTCTATATAAGCATCCTGGATCGTCTGTGCCCAATTTCTCTGTACTTCCATATACCCACCAATTAAATCACACCATGTGTTATACAGTCAAGATATTGGATGTTTTAGTTAACAGCATTAACAAGGCGTGAATTCGGTCATAGATAAATTCAAATTAATTATTTTCTCTCTCCCAAAATTAAAATAGGTAACTGGAGAAGAGAACTTGGATAAGCAGATCAAGATTATGAATGCATCGTATGTGTATAAAATTTTAAATTAGTTAAAAAAAATCTTGTGAAGACTGAAACCTAGGATTAATAGATGATTTGAGATCAAAAACAAAAAACAATTAACAAACGATTTAAGGGAATGGACTTTGGAGAAACAAAAGAAGATAACCTGGATATACTAAACATATTAGGATTTCTTCATTTACACAATAATCAATATAAAAATATGTCCAGGACCAAAGACTTTTTTTGTTATCTTTTATTATACATGTGAAGAACTAGTTTTTGTTGTTGAAATTTTTGGTTCTTTTAATAAAATCATGGATTTTATTTTCTATTGTTCTAATATCAATCGGTTTAATATGAAAAAAAATTTAAGAATTTTAGGGGTTTCAATAAATTTTTACAAAAAATTCTCCAAATTTCTATGTCAATCGAAGTTTCAATGGAAGAATATGATCAACAATACTATGCTTAGCAATAACATCAGATTTCTTAACACAGAAAAGGAATCAAGGAAGGTGAAGATATATATTTTTCCTATTTTTTTATTATTTTTTCTACTTTATCAAAGTTAACGATATTTTTAGGAAATAAACAAGGTTAACTTGTTAGTTATTTATTTAGTATGTGGAAGAATTTGATTCGTGGGTACTGAAGTTGAAGAGAAGATATAACACCGATAATGGATCGAAAAGAGGATATGGAAGCTTTTCTAGAGTTGAATCTTTTTGTTCTCCTAATTCTAAAAAGGTAATCAAAATACTATCTTTTTTATTCTTTTCTCTTATGTTGTTAGTTTTAAACCTTAACACGATCAAACTCTAGATTTTTTGTTTTTCAATTCCTCTTTAATTAGATTTTGCTAATTTTATTTACCGGAATCTCATAGTAATTAGAATTTTGATAGCCTTTGATTAATTCAATTTCCCCCTATAGATTTTATTAAAATTTTTTTCCGACTGAAAAGATTTGCAGTCAATATCTTCAAGGAAACTGTTCCAGGGGTTCTGAATGCCCATTCCTGCATGAAATGTATACCAGAACTAGGGAGACTACTCTGTAAGATTTAAAAGATCGTTACTATTGGTAGGCAATACGAAATCTTTTCATATATAGTTGGATGTGTCAAGTTCAACGGTTGTTCATCTCTGTTGTTTATATTGTGTTAGGAAATAAAAGTCAAGATAGCACGTGTCAAACGATTAGGCAAATAAGCAGAGATTTATACAAGAGCGAGAAACACACAATCAAAATCTTATAAAAGTTTGAGTGGATGACAGATTTAAAAGACTGAAAATATCGCTGCATGATCGAAACGTACGATCGAGAAAGTGTTAGTACTCTGATCGAAACAGAAAGCATTAAATGCAAATGGATCGGGAAAGTGTTAGTACTCTGACCGAAACAGAAAGTATTAAATGCAAATGGAACGGGAAAGCGTTAGTACTCTGATCGAAACAGAAAGCATTAAATGCAAATGGAACGGGAAAAGCAGGAGCAAGAAATGCGCATAGAGCGGAAAAGTGAAAAGCATTAATTGCTTAAATTACTTTAATTGCATAACTGACACTGAGGATCGGGAAGAAGATGACACATAAAGTACGAAGAGAACTTGTGTCAATAATACAAGGCAACGGGCCAAAAAGGCGAAAGCATGACAGTGCATAAGAAAGAAGCTTGATGTCAACCGCACGATCATCCTGATCTAAAGATAATCATAAAATATAGAGAACGCAAGGAAGTAACGGAACAAAAGGTATCAGACCAAAAGAATACAGTGGAACGATAATCAATAAATTGACAGACAAGATCGGGGAAACATGACTCATCAAACATAAAAGATAGATAAAAAGGAAAAAGAAAGGGACCCATTGAACAAACTATAAATAGAGAAGTTCATTCAACAAAGAGGGGGTCGGAAAATTTGGAAGAGAAAAAGACGAAGGAAAAATACTGGAGGTAGAGAAAGGCTATTAGGTATGTATTTACAGAGTGATGTAGTATGAAATTATTGTTGTATGAATACACTTTTTTCCATACTTGTAAAGATCATGAATTTGATAGTGATAATTTTAATAGAATGTCCAATTTGGTGGATTGTGATTCTTTAAGCTTCTTCATGATTGATGTGCTTGTACGTCTTGATTTGAATATTAAGATGATGTAGTGTAATAAAATGTATGGTAAGGATTTTAATCTAGATCTTTTGACAAATCATTGGTTGTTTTTGCTGATGAGAATTTTGGCATAAACAATTTGGCGCTAGAAACAGGGACAATGTCAAAGGATTTATCCTACCTGTTGTAGAAATATGGTTTTTTCTGTTATTTTTTGTATTTAAAAGTAGAGAAATTTAGTACCAGGAGATTAGTAATCATATGGAAGACTTTCATTAAGGTGAAATTGTTGAAATCTTTGGCTTGAATGAATTCTTACTAATAGAAGAGTTTTATTGCAAGAAATTCCTTGTATGATTTTTTAAAATTAAAGTTGAATTTCGATGAAACTTGGGAATCTTTAGTCTGAATGAATTTGTCTTAATAACTGATTTCTTTTATTTTGCGTGTAAATTTTAAGATTGGAGAAGAGTTATGATAGACGTTGTTTTTCTCTCCACCAAAGATATAGTTCGATTTCAAAAGAATTAGGAGATCCATAAATTTGTTTTTATTTGTTTCTTTGATCCATTAGCTTGTTGAAATTATATGACTAACTTTTTAAAGCTATTAGCACAAGGAAATTTTTCAGAAAGCATCCAAGAAAGAAAAGAAACAACCAAGGGAAAACAAGTCAGAAGAAGATATGTCACAAGAAGCAAATTCTTGAAATCAAGAAAGTAGCACAAGTGGAAGTTATCACCAAAGAGAAGAAGAGAGTGAGACAGAGGTTCAACAGAGTGATTCAGGAAACCATACATCTTTTCAAGAATATGCATCAAATACTATAGCCCAAAATCATTCTCCACCTCAGGAGGATACCCGAAATAATGTAAATTACTTACAAAATTTAATGGAGGAAATGAATGAGATGCGGAGGGAACAAAGATCCTGTACTGATCGAATTGCATCTCTGAACAGGGAAAATCAAGCATTAAAGGATACCATTCAACGTGGGGAGAGACCAGCTGCAACAAGACCACGAGATCAAGAAGTAACTTCTGGTAGACAAACACCCAAAAGTGTAAGGAACAACCGTGATCAAAGAATGGTATTAGCGGGATCATCATCTCGAGCAAAGATGCAGCGGGAAGGCCAGGAGATACAACGTACACAATGGCAAAGGTGTTTTGAAGCAATGGAACAAATGAAGGATGAAATAAAAAATTTGAAGAATAAAGAAGGAGGGAGAATAGAAGAAGTGTTGAAGGAAGCCAAGCGAACACCATTGGCTCCACATTTAGCATGTGCACAATTGCCTCGAGAATACAATATTCCGACGTTTGAATGTTACGATGGGACAAGGGACCCGACTTCGCATTTGAAGTATTACAATCGGGTGATGTCACGTTGGGAACGAAATGATGCTATAATGTGCCGGTGTTTCCCCTCAAGTTTGAAAGATTCGACATTAGCATGGTATGACAAATTGCAAGAAAATTTCATTCAATCATATGTGCAATTAGTTCGGAAATTCCTCGAGGCCTACATGTATAACAAACCCGTCGATTCGGAGATAGATAGGTTATACTCACTTGCTTCATGGCCAGCAGAATAAATTCAAGATTATACAGCCCGATGGCATGCAATTGCCAGGTGATCGGAAATGTTGAGTCAAATGCTGCGGTTAACCATTACAAGTGGGGAATAGCAGACTGAAGATGCCATCTTTTTGTTGACATTCATCGCAATAACCCGAAAACTGAGGGGCAACTTAGAGAAATAATAGAAACATGTGCAAGGCTGCAAGACGTTCAAGAAACAATATCCAAGGATAACCTCACGACAGCAAGGTAGTACAGAAATAAAAAATTCAATTGAAACATCACCAGATCCAAAGAAAAAAAATTCTAATAAAGCTGAAGTTAACGAATCAAAGCGCCCACGAATAGGGGATAACAAAAAGTTCATTCAGCAATTTCAAGAAAGAGTGTTTACAAAAATTAATATTTCATATTCTGAACTTTTCAAAATCATAAACAATAAACCAGACTTTCCGTGGCCGCTTTCAAAAGGGTGACAACCGGAGTTTACGCAGAAATCAAAGGACTAATGTGAGTATCATTGCTATAAAGGGAATACAACAGATCAATGTAGAAATTTCATTATTCTGGTACAAAGGATGGTTGATGCTGGAGAGTTGAAAGAATTTATTCAAGCACCCGAACCAACAGCAAGATCTGATAAAGGGAAGGCAGTTTATATCCCATACAACAAACAAACAATCAATATGATTTCTTTTTCTGAAAAAAGAGATACAAATGTGAATGTTGCGATCGACAAAAAATTATGTAAGAGGGTCCGAGATCATGAAATTTTTAAAGTATCAGGAAGGATAACAGAATCATGGGAAGACTGGATGGCATCCCCCTTGACTTTCTCAGCGGGAGAGGTGGATCAAGAAATCGAAATGCATAATGACCCTCTGGTCCTTACTTTGCCGATGTCCGGATGGAATGACAGGAAAATTCTTCTGGATGGGGGCAGTTCTTTGAATGTCATGTTTTATGATACATTTTGTAAAATGGGACTCACTGAAGATCAATTAATTCCATCTCATTATGTAATCTACGGATTCAACGGAATAGCTTCACGACCAAAGGGAGAAATTGATTGGAAGTCTCTGCTGGACCGATAAACATTTTGACAAGGTTCAGTGTTGTGGATGTTCCATCCCCATACAATGCAATTATCGAAAGACGATGGGTACACCAGTTGAAAGGTGTCATCTCAACTTATCATCAATACTTGCGATTCCAAACACCACAAGGGGAAATAGAGATAAGAGGAGATCAGGACGATGTTAAATTATGTATTTTGGCGGAAGTACGGATGAATGGGGAGCGGGAACAATAACAGCGAGATAAGAAAAAAGACCGCAAGGAAAAAGCAAAAGAGGAGGAAACAGAATGATACTTAAAACAGAGTGTCGGACCAAAAATTACAAATGAAATAGGGGAGAGCAGCAAAAATCAAGGAAATTCATCAAACAAACAATCTGAAGGACTGCTATCATAGCAATTAAAGGGAACTCCAACATCAATCGGAGTTCCCAAACCTGTTTTCACTTCTATAGAAGAAACCAAAATTATGAATATTGGCATTACAGAATTTCCCAAGCAGCTACGAATTGGAACGCTGATAAAGGCTGATACGGAGAAAAAATTGATCAAGATTCTTCATGATTTTGTGGACGTATTCGCATGGAAAATGGAGGACATGCCAGGGATAGACCCCAGTATTGTACAACATGAATTGCGAATATAACTCAATGCAACACCATTTCGGCAGCGGATACGCAAGGTCGCCCCAGAATATCACGATCCTGTGGAAAAAGAATTAACAAAGCTCTTAAATGCAGGATTCATTCGTGAGGTACGATACCCAACATGGATTTCCAACATGGTGATCGTTCCAAAGAAGACTGGTGGAGTAAGAATTTGTATAGACTTCACTAATTTAAACAAGGCGTGCCCAAAGGATAGTTATCCACTTCCCAATATCGATCAGCTAGTGGACGCCGTGCAAGGCCATGAGGCATTGTCCTTTATGGACGGTCAATCGGGATACAACCAGATTGCATTTGCGGAGAAGGATCAAGAACATACTGCATTCTTCACCCCACGGAGGTTGTATTGTTATACCAGGATGCCATTTAGATTACGAAATGCAGGAGCAACATATCAACGCTTGGTTGACGCTATATTTAAACCTTGGATTGGGCGAATTTTAGAAGTCTATGTTGACGACATGCTGGTAAAAAGTAAATTATATGCGGATCATCTACAAGATCTCGCTGAAATATTTGGTGCATTGCGGAAATTTAAAATGAAGGTCAATCCAGAAAAAGGCATTTTAGGTGTGACATCGGGACGTTTTTTGGGATACTTGGTTACAAAGAATGGCATTAAAGTTGATCCTGCAAAAATTCAAGCAATAATGAACATGTCATCCCCAAAGAGCATTAAAACTGTACAGAAATTGAATGGATGTTTGGCTGCTCTCAGAGATTCATTGCCAGATCTTCAGAAAGATGCAAACCATTTTTTGATATACTCAAAAAGAAAAATAAATTTGACTGGAATGAAAAATGTGATCAAGCTTTCGAAAACATAAAGATGCATCTTGCTACATTGCCAGCGTTGCAGAAGCCAGAACCTGAAGAAATATTGACTTTGTACATTTCGGCAACGGAGGATGCAGTAAGTGCAGTGTTGGTGCGTTGATGTGATTTTATATAGTGGTAAAAAGAGGTTCGTTACTCGAACTTGTGAAGGTAATGATTTTAGAAAATAATGATTCTACTTAACTCTAGAAAACTCCAGGAATAATAAAAAGACTAAATAACCTAAATATGATTTTTGAATAATTTTAAAAACACCAGGAATCAGGAATCAGGTAATTCTAACAACCTATGTGATTAATCGGATAATTCTTTTTAAATTAATTGAAGCACAAATAATTGCCAAAATTGGTTTTGTTATACTAACAAACAGAGGTAAATCACAAGCATGGACTATCAAAATTAATTAACTAAGCATAATCCATCAAGCAAAAGCACAACTGTTGAAAGAAAACCGTTTTTACTATTCAAAACTATGCAATTTGAATGATAAAAGAATTATAAATAATTATTAGAAAATAATTAAATCACATAAAATTGAGAAAATTACCTTATCCATCATCCCAGTAAATAGACTTAGCTCATGGTGAAGAAAACTTGCTCAAAAGTTGATTTCATTGCTCAAAATATTGATTACAAGGTTGAATAACGCTGTAACAGCTAATTTGATACGCTTATATGCGTTACAGGAGAGGGTTCAGCTGTTACAGAAGAGTTTAAGCAACAAATGGTTTGAAGCAATAGACAACAGGAAAATTCAAATCAGCAACACGTATAAATGTTACTGAGTCTTCTTCTCCGGCAGTGATGGATGAAGAACAGCCGGCCGGTGCAGCAGCAGCTCGTCGGCGGTGACGGAATAGTGGCCGGAATTCTCTAAAATCTTCTCTAAGCTTTTGTACTCGATTCTCTTGGCTTCTCTTGGTATTTATAGATAGTAGAAACCCTAGAGAGAGTTCTAAACCTAATAGAACTCTCTAGAACAGCCCACAAATCCCAATCCTAATCGAATCATGATTCCGGCCAAATACATGATTTACACACTGATTTCACGGGATCTTTTGATGTTTATGACTTGCGTGAGATTGCTATTATCATTTGGAACAATCTAGAAGCAAAATATCCTTCAAATCATTTGATTTTAACAATCCAGAATATTTCCCGATGAGCTGAATCGGCTGATCCGGCTGAGTCGACTCGGCTGGCTCGCTGGGTTGAATCGCCTGGTTGACCCGCTGGGTTGACTCGGCCGATCCTAGGGTGTCCCTTATCCATTCTTGGGGTGCCAATAACACTTGTCCTTGGGTGCCTTTATCACTTTTTGAGCCAATTTTTCCACAAATCTTTATTCTTCTAATGTACCTACAAAAGCATAAAAACACGTAATAGACACACAATCGAATACTAACTCACTAGAAATTAAGGTGCAATTTAGACACTAAAATGTGTCTATCATGCGTACGAATGAAAAAAATGGAGAAACTTGTATATTACATTAGCAAGACCATGAATTCAGCAGAAAGAAATTATACCAAAATTGAACAACTCATTTTTTCGTTGGTTTTTGCTACCCAAAAATTATGTACCTACTTTCTCACACATTACGTGCGTGTCCCGAGCAAAGCACCATTAGAATCAGTATTGAAGAACACCTGGAAAGTTGGAAGAATCGCAAAATGGAATGCACAGATAGAGCAATTCAACATCATTTTTGAGTTGCAAACTGCACAAAAATCCCAAGTTTTAGCTGATTTCCTTGCGGACTTCCCGATTGAGGAAGATTATGAAATCCAAGGTCCGATAGACGTAAAAAAAAAAAAAAATTCAATCACAGTTTTTATCATTAAAATTTTCATCACTTTGATTATTCATTTTTTATTTTACATTTGTATTAAAGGATTGCCAGGATGTGAGGAAGAGGATCCACAGGATATTTTGAGCTTTGTAAATTCACAAAGGTGGGAAGTCTTTGTTGATGGGTCCCGAAATAAGGAAGGTGCGGGAATTAGCATTGTAATTACTGCACCCATGGGTGAACGGATGATACATTCATTTCGACTCGAGTTTGATGAGCATACAAATAATATAGTAGAATATGAAGATGTGGTTCATGCTCTCAAGCTCATCATTGAGTTAGGAATCAGCAATGTCCGGCTCACAAGCGATTCACAGTTGATAATTCGACAGGTCGAATTAAGATACCAAACACTCGATGAAGATTTGACAGAGTACAAAAATCTTGTGCAAACTCTAGCAAATCGTATTCCAAGTATAGTTTTTCGGCATATGTCCCGAGACAAGAATCAACATGCTGACGCACTAGCATTCATTTCATCAATGATAAGAGATCCCAATCTTACATCCATAAAAGTCTGACGAATATATGAACCATCCATAAAGTTAAAGACAGCTGATAACATAGAAGAAGGTGTAACCGAAGACATTGATGATCCAGCAATACAAAACACCGCACATATGCCTCAACAACCAGATGATGAGTTAAACGTACAAGATTGGAGGATCCCAATTCATCAATATTTACAAGATAAAATATTACCCACCAATTCTAAAGAAGCAAGGACAATTCAACTGAAATCTGACAATTACCATTTGCGGGATGGAATCTTATACCGCAAGTCCTTTTTAGGACCATTATTTCGATGCCTGTCACAAAAGGAGGGATTACGCATACTCAAAGAAATACATTATGGAGATGCAGGAAATCACAGTGGAATGTGCTCACTCGCATTGAAAGCCAAAATGCAAGGTTATTATTGGATATCCATGCTCAAGGATTCGAAAAACACGGTGCGAAGGTGCGAAGACTGCTAACGTTTTGCAAAAAGAATCAAAGCACCTGCTACAATACTTAATCATGTACTCAGTCCATGGCCGTTTGTGAAATGGGGGGGTGGATATTGTAGGTCTGTTAGTTAAGGAAACCAAGAAAAGGAAATACTTAATTGTGGCCACTGACTATTTTACTAAGTGGGTAGAAGCCAAAGCATTAGCTCGAATCCGGGATTCGGATGTGTTCACTTTTTTATTTGAAAATATCATCTGTAGATTTGGGATTCCGGCAGCCATAGTTTCTGATAACGGAAAACAATTTCAAGGAAAAAATATTGATATGCTATTTGAAGCTTTCAACATTCAGAAACATAAATCCACACCGTTTTATCCCCAGAGTAACAGACAGGCCGAAGCCACAAATAAAACGATCGCAACAAATTTAAAGAAAACGTTAGATGGGCACTACAAACAATGGTGTGAACAACTTCATAACACATTATGGGCATACCCGCACCACAAGAAAAGAATCCACTGGAGAATCACCGTTTCTACTCACTTATGGAACGGAAGCAGTTATACCAACAGAAGTCATTTTGCCTACAACTAGAACAGAAGCATGGGAGACAAATCTACATTCTGATTTAATGTTGCAAAAATTAGATGACTTGGAAGAAAAAAGAGAGGTGGCACTCCAGAAAATGGAAAATTACCAAAGAAAGTTGGCACGGGACTACCATAAGAAAGTTAAGTTACAAAACTTTTTTCAAGGACAATATGTCTTAAGACAAATTTCGGAGTACCATTGGGATAAAAATGCGGGCAAGTTCGCACCAACTTGGGATGGTCCGTACACAATACAAGCACCAGCAGGACAAGGATCTTATTATCTGCGAAACATGCATGGTGAAGTTTTGCAACACCCATGGAACGCATAATATTTAAAGCTATATTATCCTTGATCGATAATGCAATTACGAAAGTACATTGCATTCATGTTAGGTAAAGCATAAATAATGCACCTTCTCTTGAAAATCCTTGATTATTAACACATTTGACAATGGGATATCCTGATAAAGAGATGCCTGACATGAAAAAATTAATTACTCCATGAACATCTTATTCTGGAGAACGCTTGCGATTAGCGAAACAATTGTAACTCAAGCAGATAAAAATTTAGGTACGTATACGCCCTTAAAGAATTTCCATAAGTTCGATCTTCTTATAAAGAAGGGATACCTAATGATATAATCAATGGTTATCGTTTTCAGGGTACGTTTGGGACTAACCTTGTAGCTTACTCCTGGCCCAGGTATGACTCGTATGTGTTGGGTTCCCGAATTACATGTTTTGAGGTATAAATACTTCGATGCAATGTACTCATGAAACAATTTGATCAACCGAATGATTTCATACAAATATGTTATTTTTTATGCAGGAATAGTATTGTTCAAAAGGGTATCAAAGGTAGATTCCAACTCAAAGTTACCAGCTAAAGTCCCAAATTACAAGTTACAAGTTACGAATCAATCTACCGGAATATAAGTTACACAGAAAAAGAAAATCAGATATCATCAAGCATCGAGAATGTTGCCTCTGGATGGCTGCGGAGGAACCTTCGGAACAGGAGCCCTACTATTGAGTATAATGATGTCAGCTTGTTGAATGACATTGCAATTTTTGCTTTTGCATCTTGTCTCACCCACGTTGTATAAGCACATCCATATTCAATATCTAATTGAAGTTCTTCAATTTTTCGCTGATAATCTTTTACTTGCTCATCCAAGCGGGATCTCTGATCTTTTTCAGTACTCAATTCTCTTGATAGATTGTCATTTTTTGTTTTTTCATCCATAAGCATGTTTCCGCATGTTGTAACTTTTCTGGCCAATACACTAATTCGGGATTGAGCATCTCTAGCTCTGGTTGCGTAAAGAGTTATTTCACCTTGCAATACTTGCAATTTAGAAGAATGTTCTTCCGTTTGCTTGTTCAGCTTTTCAATTCTCATATTTGTAATAGAAACATCTCTTTCCGCTTTCATAGCTCGAGCAGTTGCTTCATTAACTTTCTTTTCAAGGCCTATCGAACAAATCCAGAATTCAATACTATAAGAAATTTTATATACAAAAACATATTACCCAAGGATATACCTCCAGCGAGGGATTTAAACTCGGCTTCCTTAAGAACCAAAGTTTCCATAGCTTGCTGATATTTTGATTCAGCTCTAGTGCGTCTCCAGGTGGCCAGATCAAGACTATCGGAAAATCTTTTTTAACTCTGATTTAAAAACCCCCATTTCCCTATTAATCTCTCTCGCATGATCATTCAAATGAGTCATCCTACGCTCCATCCTAAATACAAGTTCGGAATCCCCCTGGTCCCAAAGCATGTGTGTAAACAATATATATATATGTATAAAAGAAAAACAAGTGAGTGAGAAAATATACCTTGATTCAGAAGATTTTGATTCTTTAGTTGTTGTTGGAGATCATCATTTTGTTGTTGGAGCTTTTCATTTTGTTGTTGCAGATTGGCATTTTCCCGCTGCACTTTCTCAGCTTCATTTTTATATACGAACTCCATTATAATAGCCCGAGCTTTGTAAAACTTGAATGCAGCAAACAAGCAATCAGAGCTATGCTTAAGCTGTGAAATTAACGTCATGAGTATGAAAAAAAAAAACGAAACAAATCAAAAGTTCTAATGAACAGCCATACCTGAACTAGAGCTTGTTGTGAATATGAATACAACGGACCCTCTGCAAAAGCTAGAGCTTGATCCAAAGAAGGAGGAGGGTTTAGCGGGAATGTTTTTTCAGTGAACTCGCTATCATACCAAGCTTCCGCAGCCTAGACATGGAACCACTATCGGATTTCCATATCTCTGGACAAGCTGCAGTACTCAGTAGCCCCTTTGCTAAGAACCACTTGTAGGCTTCATCTCATCGCCTAAAAGGTTTAATCCTTCTATCACCCTCCTGCCTTACAAGTCTGAAGGCTCTGCATTGGGCACATCAGCATTGGGATGAGGAAGAACCGTTGATAATATCCCGGAAGGTGCATTTGCTTCGTAGATGGCTGCGGGAATATCCTCTTCGGGATGAAAGGTTGGGATCTCTGTGGTTGAAGTGCTAGGGGCGACATTCTCAATATTTTCATCATAAGCATCTCCTCCTTCAACATTTCTTTCCACAGTTGGTTGATTATCAGTTGTCATAATACCCTCTTCGGAAGAAACCACTTCAACCTCAAAGTTAAAGGGAAGTGGAGACAAGGCCTGATAAAAATTTATCGGCGTAGCCTTAATGGGAGCAGCTTCGGAGCCAGCAACGGGTTCTACTTATATGATCTCCCTTGCAGTAGCAGTGGGATGGCCCGTAATAGTATCGGACACTCCTGATGCAGCTTGACCAGAAGCTTCGGCGGACCATCCCGCAACAACATCGAGCTGTCCCGGTATATCCAGGTCCGCTCCTGAAGCAATTTGACCAGAAGCTTCAGCAGACCTTCCCGCAACAACATCGGGATGTCCCGATATAGCTTGGTCTGTTGCCGATGCAACTGGATCAGAAGCTTCAATAGACCGTTCTGCAACATCATCGGCCTGTCCCGATCTCGTCTGGTCCGCACCCTCAGTATAAGATCTTGAAACTGAGGTTCCCTCACCCTCTTCTCTATCAGAGGGAGTGAGAGAAGCATTTCTTGACCTTTTCGGTTTTTTCTTCTTCTATGGGGAAGCTACCATCTTATGCTTCCCTTTACCCTCAACTATTTCCACCCTATCAGTTTTTTGCCTGCCCTCATTAATCTGCACGCTGGGCATTGGGCGTGCTAGTGGCGCTTCAATCCGGGGATCAGTAGATGGATCAACCTGTAGCACAAAGTTCAAATTTGGTAAAAAAAAAAAAAAAAAAGAGTTGTGCGAACCTCATAATCGAATTTATAATCACTGAAATTTAATTTCCAGGGACAGTAATTGGGGAAACGCCCACCAACATCTTGAACTTCATCCTTGGAAATATGACCAAATACCCAAGGACCTTCGATCACTAGTGGAGTCCGGTACCACATGTAGTCATGATCCAATCGGACTCTTTCTCCACTTCCCGGAACATACTTAAGCTTCGGATCGTCAATTTCGTGCAATAAGGGGAATCCCGAACTGCACTTGCGAAGAGGACTAACACTTCACTTCACAAAATTTCTTACGGAAACACTATCCGCATAGGTGGTATGAAAATTTTCAACTGTATAATGTTGTTGCTCTGTGGTGTCTGGAGTATAACAGGTAAAGTAAGTTCTTCCTTCGCTCCGGAGGCTGCATTCATCAAGTATCCTCCACCAATTTCCAATATACTGGATAACGGACCGAGCTAAACCATGAGGAGCATTGCATAGGGATGCAAGAACCTCGAACTGATAGGGATGATCCTGCTGATACAGGGCAAGACGAAGCCCATCCTCCAATGCACCAGCAGAGATCAGTAAACTACTGGTTGAATACTTAAAGCTTTCAGCTGCTCCTAGAGTTATTACATCTTTATCTCCACCATAAAGAGAAACTTTGAATCCCTCGAGATAATGTTTTTCTTTGAACTGTTAAATATTCATTGATTTATAGCTACAACTGGCGTTTCCACGCTTACTCTTGGGGGCAACATTAACGGCCACAGAAAGGTCAGATGCAGTATCACGAGTATGCCGAGTTGTGGCATATCTAGTTGCATTACTCCGAGAAGATCTCCTTACTTCTGGCTGATCATCGTGTTGAGAATCAATTTCAGGAGCAATATTTTGAGTTCTCAAAGACATAGTGAAAATGTATCTTTTATCTGTGAAAAGGATAGGGAAGAATCAATGCATGAAGGAATCAAAAAATTCAAGTTCATAAAAAGAAGCAATTAGGGAAGAAAAATCATAAACAATCACCATTTCAATCATCCCTGTTTTCATAAAGTCAATATTCATCATGGTTAAACACCAAAACAAAATAGATACAGAAGGATTAGAAAATCACTTAGAAAGAGGGAAAACAATCTCTTGATCGAAAGTAGAGCAAATATGATTGATGCAAAAAATTCCTGAATCGTTGGAGGATGAGAGAATAACAGAGAGATAATAAGAATATTTGAAAAGTTTAAGGAAGAGAAAGAGCTGCAACTTTAAGAAGAAAAAACAGAAGTAGAAAAGACTGAATCCTATTTAAGAGGGAGGGATAAACGAACCGTCAAAAATGGAAAAGGTGTTAATCGAGGCAAAGATTTGATTTTCTCGAAAAATGTTAACTGCCACAAACGTGATAAAAGAAGTTATTGCTAACAGAAAATCCGGGGTAACGTGCGAAAAGAAGTTATGATATATAAAGAGTAACTATTGTTCTTCTATTTTTTTCAAAACTCAGGATCAACCGTTAAAGATTTTGAAAAAAGAAGAAGAAGGGGGCAAGTTGTTAGGAAATAAAAGTCAAGATAGCACGTGTCAAAGGATTAGGCAAAGAAGCAGAGATTTATAAAAGAGCGAGAAACACACAATCAAAACCTTATAAAAGTTCGAGTGGATGACAGATGTAAAAGACTGAAAATATCGTTGTTGATCGACACGTACGATCGGGAAAGTGTTAGTACTCTGATCAAAACAGAAAGCATTAAATGCAAATGGATCGGGAAAGTGTTAGTACTCTGATCGAAATAGAAAGCATTAAATGCAAATGGAACGGGAAAGCGTTAGTACTCTGATCGAAACAGAAAGCATTAAATGCAAAAGAACGGGAAAAGCATGAGCAATAAATGTGCATAGAGAGGAAAAGTGAAAGCATTAGTTGCTTAAATTACTTTAACTGCATAGCTGACACTGAGGATCGGGAAGAAGATGACACATAAAGTACGAAGATCACGTGTCAATAATATAAGGTAACGGGCCAAAAAGGCGAAAGCATGACAGTGCATAAGAAAGAAGCTGCCTGTCAATCGCACGATCATCCTGATCTAAATATAATCATAAAATATAGAGAACGCAAGGAAGTAACGGGACAAAAGGTATCGGACCAAAAGAATACAGTGGAACGATAATCAATAAATTGACAGACAAGATCGGGAAAACATGACTAATCAAACATAAAAGATAGATAGAAAGGAAAAAGAAAGGGACCCATTGAACAAACTATAAATAGAAACATTCAACAGAGAGGGGGTCGGAAAATTTGGAAGAGAAAAAGACGAAGGAAAAATACTGGAGGTAGAGAAAAGCTATTAGGTATGTATTTACAGAGTGATGTAGTATGAAATTATTGATGTATGAATACACTTTTTTCCATACTTGTAAAGATCATGAATTTGATAATGATAATTTTAATAGAATGTCCAATTTAGTGGATTATGATTCTTTAAGCTTCTTCATGATTGATGTGCTTGTACGTCTTGATTTGAATATTAAGGTGGTGTAGTATAATAAAATGTATGAAAAGGATTTTAATCTAGATCTTTTTACAAATCATTGGTTGTTTTTGCTGATGAGAATTTTTGCATAAACATATTGTTTGCAGTATGAAATGTCCACTTGCAAGATTTGTGCTCAAGAGGTTTTGGTTGAGGAAAGTAGGAGATGGTATGCCGTCAATTGATACCCCTGACGGCAAAACCAGTAAAACCGTTTACGTTGGTTGTCTCGACGCTAGCGTAACTGTGCAGGACCTAATAGATAACTTTTATTCCTATGGAGAGATTGAGTCGGTAAGGATGGTGCCTCAGGGATCATGTGATATTGTATATCAAACTACATATGGTGCAGAGAATGCTGCAGAGGAGCTCATGAGTAATGGAATCGTCATCAAGGGTTCGACGCTGAAGCTTTTGTGGTGGAATTCCCAGGCACAAAATGAACTTAGTTGTCAAAATAGTGCTCCCCATTTTACCTTTGATAACAATGATAAATATTTACCTAATCTAAAGGGCGAGGTTAGAATTGAAAGCATTATTTTTTTAGATAAGGTTCAACCATCTTCATATTATTATGATGATGAGGATAGCATTGATGAAGAGTTTGAAATACGTAGTCATAATGACGAGGAATTTTTCACACCAATTGAGCTTCATGATAATAATGATGTTTCTAGTTCCAATCCTAATAATATTAATGATTATTTATCTATTCAAGGGGAAAAAGATTTAACTAGAGATACCATCGTTATAGACGATGAAATATTTCCTTGTTATTATGAAGACGATGATGGATTAGAGGAACGAGTTTATCTCGAGACCAGTGTTTAGAGTCCAACGGTTCAACGACCATAATCTCTAACGAAGATGATAGACTCGTAAAGAATTTGAATGTGAGTGAAAGTACTCCACCTGATCATAACTTAGAAGAATTAAGTGACCATTTTCCTAAATCTGATAATTTAGATATTAAGGAAACTGTGATTAGTTTGTCCAAGGACATTGACCACTCTAAGTTTGGAGGTGAATATTACTCTCCCCGAGCTAATCCTTTGACTCTTAGAATAGTCCCTCACTTGGGACTTGACATATGTGCCTCTACCATTGTACGAGATTATATTCAAGAACGTTTTCTTATACCTAATTATGTCCAGAAAGAAATTCAGTTGTTAGAAACCCATCATCCTGTTGATGTGGTTTACCCGGTTCATGATACCAAAATTTACTTTGTTGTCCCACCAATATTTTATTTACCAATTGTGGGAATGTTTCAAATGTGTCACTTCATAAATTTTGTAACTAAATAGGATTACTTTAACAAACTTAAATCGACACATTTTCTTAAAAATGACCACCACTCTCGTATACTTCTTTGTGGTAAGTTGTATGAGTCAAATCCAATTGATTTTAAGGATCCACAATTATTCTGATTATTGTTGTATGATTCGAGAATTGTGACTAATCCTTTCCTGGTCTGGCTGAAGACTTTAAGCTTAGCGCTCTAAGGGAGGCAACCCATGTGCTTTTGGTACACGGTGCTGGTGATATCTTTCCTTATTTCTTTTACTTTGTTCGGTATTTCTCTTTGTTCATGCTTTCATTCATCTATCTTTGGAATATCGAGGACTATGTTCAATTTAAGTTTGGGGGTAAGGGGAGGAAAAATTTTAAAATTTTAGTTGTACCTAAAACTCCAAAATCTAGAAATTTGTGAACAATTCAGGATGACACTAACCAATCTAGGTAGATGGAAACAAAATTCTTATCTATAGGAATTGGCTTGCCCAGAAAAAATGGTCTATTCATAAAAGGGCAAAGCTCAAATGTTAGAAATAATATGATAGTCGTCACCATATCTCGGAGTCGTCACCATATCACGTTCTGTTTTTATTTTTGTAACTTTATGTGTTTCTCTAGGTGGTTTGGTAGGGCACTAGTATCGTCTTGTTATCGCCAGGATGAAATAAAGTGATTGAGATTAAGCCCCATTATTTTAATTGAATTTGACCGATAATCTAAAAAAAAATGACACTTGGATATCAATATATATGTGTTCTACCTGTCTTTGTCGCCTAAGCAAGCGTGGAACGCAGGATCCATGAGAACTATCATGTAATCTGCTGACAAGGAGCATGCACTTAGATTCAAAAAATCTAATCATGTTGTCGGGAAAAAATAAAATAAAAAATAATAATAATAATTGTATATATACAATAAATCGACCGTTGGGGGTCTTGTATATACCAGCTGAGTTGATACTAGAATTAGGATTCAGGCCAGTGGATGCATATATCAATCCATTAGGATTCATCTTGGCACGTTTTCATACAGATATTCTGGGAAACACCGTTCACCTTAGTCAACATGCGCACACTTCTATCTCCATATCCATCTTCTTAATCTATTCATGTGATTTTGGTTTGTTAAATTCCGAGTATTATGGTTCATTGTACGACTTTCTGAGTATAGCTTTGTTTTCTTTTGTATGAATTTTAGTACGTTTGAGTGCAAACTCGTGTACAACAATTGGATTCATATAGGGTAATTAATGATTCACATAGCCGAAGAATTTAGTAGCCAACTAAATAACACGTTTAGTGTCTATCCTCAATCGTTCACAGGAAGCTAGGAGTTCGAGTAAATGTTTTGTGGGTATACCTCTTGTAAACCCTTACGAGACAAAACTCGTCCACTAGGGACACCTAAGGGCTTAAGGCTTATTGAACATAGGGCTGCACAAACCCGACCCAGACCCGTCACCCGACCCGCGCCCGCCATTTTGACCCGACCCGCACCCAACCCGTCGATAAACGGGTCGGGTGCGGGTGACTATTTCCTTTACCCACCTTCTGGCGGGTCGGGTGTGGGTGACACTTTCTCTAACCCGACCCACCCGTCCAACCCGCCAGAAGTAAAACCCTTCACCATCTCTTCTGTCGTTCGGCTATACTTGTTTCTTTTGTTAACCACCTACCTGTCTACTCCTCAGTACTAAAAATTTCTTGTTCTTTGGCTCCACTTCTCCGCTTCTTGACTCCATCTGTTTATCCTACTTTGATTTCATCGGATCTTCTTCTTCATGATCTATTTTTTTCTCTCTTTCTACTACTCCTACTACCGGTAAGTACGAGAAACCATTATTCTAAATCAACCAAAATTACTTCTTCTTTTCAAACCCGTAAATTCAATCTTCTTATCTCAAAACCCCCCAAATTTTAATACTTCTTCACTTAAAACCCCAAATTTCTCAAACCCATTGATTTAATCTCTGCTGGAAGTGCTTCTATTGATTATAAAGCAAAACCCATTGATCTAATCTATGAAACTGAAACAAAAACAAAAACCATTGATTCAGTCTCCGGAAATGACATTTCTGATGTTGAGACAGAACCATTTGATTTAATTAATGAGAGTAATGTAACAAAGGGTTCTGATTTGGGTTCTTCTGAAAAAATGGTGGATACATGTGATTTGTATAGAGTAAAGTGGGTAAATATGAAGAAGATGAGAATCGAATTTATCAACCTGGTTCTTGTCCTTATGTTGATGAAGCTTATGATTGTCAAGGAAATGGTAGACCTGATTCAGATTATAATAAATGGAGATGAAACCTAATGGTTGTGACCTTCCAAGGTAAAACCTATGGTACTGCTAGATTATACTTTGTTTCTTTGTTAACATTATGTATTTGCATTCAGTTTGTGTATAGTGAACTTAGTCTAAAACTGAACTCTGTTATGCGCTACCTTAGTATGTGAGTGATATCATTTTCTTTGATTTGTTCTTAATTTCCTTGGTATATATCATTATTACAATCTGGATGTACCAAATCTATATTGTACTTATTCATGTGGAATGTAATAACATGCTCACGCTGCATATGTATTATGTGAAACAGCAATAGTGTAACCTAGTTATAACTGCCGACAACTAGGTCCGATAGAGGAGGAAAGTGATTCACTTCTAAATCGAGCTCAGAGTTACCTGTTCGACCATGGGAGAACAAAAAGGAACACACATTGTTGATTTTTGATTGAGATGCTGGTTTACGTTTGCAGTTAAGTCAGGTAAAGGAGAATTTGAAACCAACTGCAAGCCCTACTAGTAGTGGATACTCCTCCACTAACAGCAGTAGAAGATTGAGCGATTAGGTTGTTTGCAAGTATGTAGGAACAAATTCATGCCAATATGGTTCCAAATGCCATTTATTTCATCCAAATGGTGGTTTCAACAGGTCAGTATTATCTTCCTCAGCAGCTGCGCCAATGATGATCCCAGTGATCAACAAGTCTACTCAGCAACTACTGTTCCCCGGGTATATCTTACCAGCAACAATCACATAACACTTCCCCAGGTATATATTGTTTTACTATATATTCATCTGTTAATTAACCACTTCTCATGAGACTCCCAATATGGTGTCATTGTTTTGCTAGGAGGTGCCACTTAGTGCAGTTCAAACTAATACTGGAGTGAGCGATTGGACACCACTGGATGATAACTTAATCAACACTACTGACATTCCTGCTTCATCTTATCCATCGACATCCTCTACTCTTAAAGCTTACATCAACGGTGTTCTGTATGGACCTCAACAACGACTTGGAGGGTGTAGGTTGCCTGTTTCTAAGGAAATTTGTCCTACGGAGTAAGTGAGAGAGATATCACACAATGTAATGTCAGATTTATATGGATCATCTTGCAGAGGTCATGTTACTGCTACTACTTCCCTATTAGCTTAAGTTTAGCTGCTTTAACTCATTCTGTTCTTTTTTTTTTATTCTGAACTATTAGCACAAGGTTTCATAACTTTGAAGATCATATTGATTCATAGTAAAACATAGGTAAAATCTAACATGTAATAAGCTCTAGAGTTTCTGGGTTGGTTTAATGAGGTGCGGGTTGGTTTATAGTTTAGAGTATCTGGGTTGGTTTAAATTTTTGCATTGATTCTGGGCGGGTGACCCGCATCTGACCCGCCGAAATGGCGGGTCGGATGCTGGTAGGGCCAAACCTGACCCACCCGACCCAATGTGCAGCTCTAGTTGCACACGCTAAGTGCAATCGCGATGCCTGCGAAAGTGAGTTATGATTTTTGTTTTTCTAGATTAGATTTGCTCGAGGACTAGCAAAATATAAGTTTAGGGATATTTGATAGACACATTTTTTGTGTCTTAATTGGTCTCACATTTATATTGTTATCACTCAATTTTTGTATTAATAATGTTCTTTTGTAGGTTGTTGTGAATAAATAATTATGGAAAAGTTGGCAAAATAATTGATAAAGGCACCTCAAAAAGTGTTAAAGGCACCCTCAAAGTGTTAAAGGCACCCAAGACTGTGATAAGGGCATCCTGACTTTCAAATTCAAATGAAAAATTGGCGGCGAAATTTACTCTCTCGCACGTAAGATGTGCGAACTGGATAAAACGATTTGAGAAATATTTAAGACAAGAATATTCTTGCCTTATTGAAAAGAATTTGGACACATCCTAAACACGTCAAATATCTCTCGGAAATATTTTTTCGATAATGATTCTTGGAAGAAAAGTTTTTCACGGATTTACTTCCTATTTTAATGAAGATTGTTTCCACCGTAAGAGATATATTGTCCAGACAACTAAAGCAACATCGAAGAAAAAAAAAAAGGGAAACAATATTTGTTTAGAAGAAACAAATCTGACCGATCAAGAAAGATAATATTCAATGATAAAAACCTTTTTATCTGCCGAGATCGAGAACATTGAATACAATATATTTTTGAGATACAGAAACTTGGATGTTGTTGTAGTATATAAGGGAGTCGGGTGTAAGAAAGAAAAAAGGTTGGCTCTGCCAGAAACCAAGAAAAAAAAATCCAGTTTTCAATCTGCATCTTAGCCGGAAGAGAGTAACAAGAAGAAGAAACTATAACCAGAAACTGTCGTTGAAAGAGTAGCAGATATAGTGGTCTTTACATTCGAATTCAACTACTTTTGCAACAGTTTTCTGAAGAGTTTTCGCGACGGTCCTGAGCTTTACAGCATATAGAAAGAGGCATTGATTTACATCACATAAAAGGTGTCGTTAATTCATTAATTATTTTAATATTCTCTTTAATCATTCAGCGACACCTACGGTCAGTTCTTCTTTGTAAATTTCTTATAAATTCATAAATAAAATGGGTTTTTCTTCTATTCTTTTTATGAGTGACTAATCTTCTTTTCTAGGGTGTAGGAGGAAGCTATTGTTGTTCAATGACTTCTTTTCTGAATATTTTATTTGTTAAACAAAATTACTTTCTTTTGTGCTTTTCAATGACTAATGATTTCTCTTCTTTAAAAGTTTTATAATAATTGTTCTGAATAGTTTTTAAGTTATTGATCTTTTATAAGCGAACGAAATTAGATTTTTACATAAAGATTTAAGTCATAATAATATTTTAGAACGTTTTATATTGCGAGGCATGAGATTGGGTTCGAAACTTTCTTGAGTAATTGTAAGATTAGATTTAAGATATTAAATTACTATTTTACAACCATCAATAATAATGGAATCCGAAACCCTAGAATTCTCCCTTCCTGGTTAATTAATTTGTGTAGATGTTTGATCTTTTTATTTTTTTAATTTATTCTATAAAAAATTATTATTTTTGTTATTAGCACATTAGTTAATTAAAATTAAAAATTGCACTTCTGCAATCCCTGTGGAACGAACCATGCTCGCATACTGTCTCATCGACAGCCGTGCTCTTGCGGTAATAATTAAAATCACATCAGTGATCCTACATTCGGATTTTGAGTCTTATCTTTATCATGAGTCTCCGACGGTATCTTGTTTTATCTAAAATTTAATCGACGATGAATAAATTTTAGAATCGATGATTCGACAATTAATCATCGTTTGAAGAAGAAAAAAAAAGAGAGGAAAATTAATGGCTAATGGAAAAGAAGATAAATGTAATAGATTTAGATTATTTTTTTTATGTTTTAGGTTTAGTTATGAAGGAAGGATAATAGGATAAAAATATTAATGAATGGTAATTTAAACATTTGCTATGCATTATGTCACCCTTTAATCACAGACGGTATAATCCAAAAAGAACCTTTTAAGAAAAACTAACAGCCCTAAAAACAGCTTTTGTTACCACAGGTGGAGGGAAGGACCCTTTCTCTTACCCTCAAAGACTAAAGATCAAAAAATTTGATCTTTACTCCGCTGCAAGAACAGCCATGGACAGTCAAGCGAGATTCTAGTGTTGCGCATACGGTTAAGCGAAGTGTTAGCGCTACGCTTGAGAAGACGGACGAGATACTACAACTTCGCTTGCTATAGACGAGATGATAGTGTACCGCCTGAACCAAACGAAATCCCAGCTTTTCTCCCAAACCACAAACGAAATTCCAGCATTTTGCCTGGCCAAACGAAATTCCAACACTTCGCCTGAGAAAATTGTGTGCGTGCGGAGAGAGCGGATGAGGCTTTTGTGCTCGTGTGATGGAATTTTACGGACGGTACAGAAGCATTTCGCTTGGTGTTTATAGGCGAGATACTGGGAGCTCGCTTCCCTTTTATGACCGTTAAAACCTAATTTTTATCTTCTCCCTCCTCCTGTAGCCGCATATTTTCAGTTCTTCCTCCTCCTGTAGCCGCAAAGTGGTCCTCCAACAATCCCCATTTTCTCATCCCTAATTCAATAAACGAGAACCCAAAGTCTCGTATCATATCTTCATACTTCGCTCAAGGTTTTTCCAAGCGCAATCAAGGTATCTTTTAACAAAAAAATTAGTATAAATTAATTTTGTTTTGTAAATTATTTTGATGATTTTGTAGTTAAATTGGTTCTAAATGTTGTATGATTTACCATGTAATTATCATGTTATAAATTGATTATCGAATTGTGATTATTAGGTTGTAATTATGGAATTGGGAAAATATTTAGGGTTTATGAATGTTATAAATTGGGTATAAAAATTTGTTGATATTTGTTCAATTGAGGATATAATTAATGAAGTTATTGTTTAATTTTAGTGGGGTTGTGGTTAAATTTTTGTTGAATTGAGTAGGTTGTCTAGAAAAATTGGGAATTTATTTTGATTAAATTTAAAAACATATGTGTAAGGAAGTATTTGCAATAGGGAAATTTTTATGATATTGGGTATAATTGGTGCATTGAGATTGTTGTATTTTGTTAATGATGAATTTAGTTTTAGAATGTTTGATTTTTATTGTTTGGTACATATGATTATGTAATTAGATAATTACTTTTGTGTTTATCCGGTGTTAAAATAATTTTAATTGATTTGTTGATTACTAGATTTTTATCTTTATGCATTGTGGTGATTTACTCTTGATTTGACAATGTTCTATGAATTGTTTGGCCATATGTCGAGCAGTTTGACGTCCAGATGGGTTGCCAGAAATAAGAAGGCCAAGAAGGCTAAAATCGTCGAGGATTCAGAACCTGGCTGTATAGGACCAGAAACGGTAGATGTCCCCGGGTTGGAACACTATACCGTTGTGGAAGATATTGAGGAGCACGTGTCGACCAATATTACATATTCAACCGACGCCAATTTCAGGTTTGCCCATCGTGGTTCTCTCAAATCCGTCCTTCAGATCTACCAAGGTATTATTAAACTTTCGTCTAGGGTCAAATATATAATTGAAAGGGGAGGATGGGGCCTATTATTGTCACTACATGAAGTAGATTCATCCCATGCTCTTATTGATTATATGGTTGAGCGGTTTTGGGATACGACAAACACGTTCCACTTCTCGTTTGGGGAGCTTGGGTCCACTCGCCTTGATTGGGTGATGTTGACCGGCCTTAGTATTGGTGTTGGCAGATCTGTTCTGTATGACCCAGAGAAGTTTAAATTTGAATATGTCCGAGAGCATATATTTTCTGAACTCAAAGATAATGCTGTGTAAAAGAGAAGGGGTTCCGTAACAGTGGGTTTCAGATGCAATAACTATAAAAAATTTGACCACATATTTTGATGAAGATACTTTGACTGCGACTAACGATGATAGTAGGCTTGCTGATGGAGTGGAGAGAGCCTTCTATATGTATGTTCTGGGGCAGTTCTTCTTTCCAAATGCAAAAACCTATATTGCTGCTGGATGGTTAGCTGCATTGAGGATCTAAATGCAGTTGACCAGTACGATTGGGGTGCTCTTGCAATTTCTAAATTGTATTCAGGTCTCGCCGCAGCTTCCAGGGGACAAAAGTCAGTGTCTGGACCCTTCCAAATTTTGGAGGTAAATTATTTATTGTTATTTATAATTCTTTTAAATAAAATTTAGTTGTTAAGTTGTTTATTACAATGTTTATATTGATATTGTAGTTTTTGGGGGTACGAATATCTGGGCATTTATCGTCCAAATAACCCTTCGCCTGAAAGTGAAAATGAATGGCCTAGATGTCGTAGGTGGTTGTGTAGCCGGAGGAAGGGTATTGACATTGTTCGGTCAAGGACTGAATTGAACCAGTTGTCCGTAGACTCTGTGACATGGCAACCGTGGTTAAATGCAGTTAACTTTCTGCCACCAGAAATTGGACGCAAAGCTTTAGAGCTCTCTGGGAAAAGGGTTACATTCACTTGGCTAGACACCGTGAGTTTTTAATTAATTTTGTCATATTGAGTTTTTTTTTTCAATATTATTTTAGTAATCTGATAGGTATTTATTTATTGTACATTTCTGGATTAAAACATAACATGTATCTCGGAGATCGTTGTTGGATGCAGAACAACCCAACGTGGGGTGTTCCTGCAAACCCCCTAGTAGCATTTCCAACTTCACCGACGACGAGATTGAGGACATGTCAGTAAACTGTCAGGTCAATGCTAGTGAATATGTATGTTTCGTTTCCTACGATGTGTATTATGAATATTGGCGACATGTTACCAACCTTTACAAATATGTCACGAAAGTTGATTGGGAGGTTGAAACGTACGGCTATGCTAGTGACCGTATCAAACACAACGTCCCACGTTGTCGTGAACATGTACCCATTCCTCCCCCACAACAACTACCATACGTAAGTATTCAACAAAGCCTTGTAAATTTGAATATAGATTATAAATTTAGTTCAATAGTTAATCTATTTTTTTTCATCCCAGGTCGCGGCTTATGATTTAGTTCAAGAGTTGTCTGATTTTATGCAAGATTTGCGTGATTTTACGTTAGCCGAAACTAAGGATCGGATGGAGTATTTGATTGGCAAAGACGTTGAAATTAACAACCTCCGAAATGAGAATTCCTTGTTGAACAGCCAGCTTACCCATTTTCGTCAACAACGACCGCTTGGGTTTGCCACATATGCACAGAATATGCCACCACCAATGTCTCTGACAATGGCTCAGGGATCTTCATCAACAATTGGATCAAATATGCATAATGTCATACCATCTTTGTCGTCGTTTATCCCACCAAGATCCAACTCCGATTGAAGATTAGTTTTTTCAAATATGAATTGTCTTTTCAAATTACTTTTGAAACTTTTTCTGTTTTGTAGTGTTAAATTAAAAACTCTGTTTTTTTTAACTTTGCCGTTTATGTCATTTGGTATTGTCACATCATATTTGAATTGTTAGTTGAACGACAATATTTCCAATTACTTTGTCATATCTATATTCGAAATTCTGACATTTTTTCCTTTCATTGTGCTGATGATTTTTGCATTGAAATGGTGACCGTGTATTGTCAATTCCTTTCATTGGGGACCAAGTACAAAATGTTCAGATTATTCAAAAAATTTGGATTTCCAAATTTTTTAACGTTTTGTTACCGTTTATCAACGACTATAATTTGTATTATGATACACCTATAAATAAATAAATTTATATCTATCATTCCCATTTCAAATCCACATTTTTACATTTTGGAGAAAATTTTTAATCTCTTGTTTTCATGTAATGTTAGGTTACGAAAATTTTAGGCTTAATGCAGAGAATTTTACCATATAAGAAGATTTATCCATATGTCGAAACATAGTATTACATTATCCAGCAAGGGGTCATGAACGTCGGATGAATGGTTCAATGAGCATGCAATGGTTAGAACATACACATGCTAACTTTTGTAACGAAACCGGTAATCCCAACAACCGGAACAGAGCAGGCCTTTTCTGTCGATATGTGCAAATCACAAAGGAAGTACTATAATTTTCTTCTTTAACCGCTAAGGTGAATGAAAGAAGAATTAGGAATGAAACTGATGATGAAGTTGTTGCCAGATCTCTGGAGGAATGGACAAGACGGAAACATTCAGATTTCATGTACAAACCTCATTTCGAGATCCTAAGGGTGATGGAAGAATACAATCTTATTATGTTGATTATTCTCCCAGGAAGTGAAGAACGTCGTCCCCGTCATCCTACAAGCCAATGCTTAAGGTTTCATAATAGGTATACTTAAGTGTTTGAGTGTAATCTACTGATTTATTATATTTCATTTCCTTTAATGTATTCCTTTTTTAATGTATGCATTTTCAATTTAACAAAATGATTTATAAAAAAAAAATTAAGAAATCCAATTGGGGGCTACATATTCTAATCGGTAGTTTGAGAATTTCTTATGCATAATGTCAGACCATCTTTGCCTCCGTTTATCCCACCAATATCCAACTCCGATTGAAGATTTGTTTTTTCAAATATGAATTGTCTTTTCAAATTACTTTTGGAACTTTTTCTGTTTTGTAGTGTCAAAGCAAAACTCTAATTTTTTTTTAACTTTGTCGTTTATGTCATTTGGTCTTGTCACATCATATTTGAATTGTTAGTTGAACGGCAATATTTTCAATTACTTTGTCATATCTATATTCGAAATTATGACATTTTTTCCTTTCATTGTGCTGCTGATTTTTGCATTGAAATGGTGACCATGTATTGTCAATTCCTTTCATTGGCTTGTCAACCTACAATTAATATCTCTGACAATGTACAATGCTGATTTTTGCATTGAAATGGTGACCGTGTATTGTCAATTCCTTTCATTGGCTTGTCAACCTACAATTAATATCTCTGAAAATGTACAACGCTGATTTTTGCATTGAAATGGTGACTGTGTATTGTCAATTCCTTTCATTGGCTTGTCAACCTATAATTAATATCTATGACAATGTTCAACGCTCATTTTTGCATTGAAATGATGACCGTGTATCTCCTACAAAACATTTTTCATCCAATTTTTTTTTGGCACGATCTCTAAATAACATTCACAACTATGGTTCTTATTCTATTATTCCTCCTCATACTTCTTCTTCTTCTTCATTAGGCGATGATGATAACAGTAGTTATTACTCATCAGACGAAAGTTCACTTGCATTGAACTATAATAACCTAGCAGTCACTGCTAGATTAATGGTTTCAAATATGAACTGTCCACATACACGTATAAAAATACCAAGACAAAGTGATGCCGGTGCCAAAATTCTATGGAGAGATTACTTTTGCAGAAACCCGATGTTTCCTCCAAATGTATTCTGTAGAATATTTAGAATGCGTCGAGAATTATTCAACCGTATTTTGGGTGATGTTGTGGAGGTAAATAGTTGTTTTGTTCAAAAAAGAGATGCATGTGGTGTTCTTGGATTAACCCCTCACCAAAAAATTATTGCAGCAATTCGAATGTTAGCTTACGGATGTGCAGCAGATGCAATTGATGAGTATTTACGTATTGGGGAAACCACAGTTTTGGAAGCAACTCGTAGGTTTTGCATGGTTATAGTCCAATTGTACGAGGATGAATATTGCACACACCAACTAAGCGTGATGTTGAACTCCTTCTTGCTGAGAACCAAAAAAGGGGATTTCCAGGGATGCTTGGTAGTGTTGATTGCATGCACTGGAAATGGGACAAATTCCCATCGGCTGACCGGTGCTTATACCGCGTACAAGGGTAACGAAAGTATTATCCTGGAGGCAGTGGTGTCGTATGATATTTGGTTTTGGCATGCATTTTTTGGTATGTCGGGTTCTAACAATGATATCAATGTGATGAACCGTTCGTATATCTTCAAAAAGCTTATCAACGGTAAAGCACCGGCAGTAAACTTTTCAATTAACGGAAACCAATACAATATGGGGTATTATATGGGTGATGGAATATACCCAGAGACAGCAACTATTGTGACTACGATTAAACATCCAAATTCCCAAAAGAAACAGAAATTTTCTGCTATGCAGGAAGGTTGTCAAAAAGATGTAGAACGCTGCTTCGGGGTGCTGCAAAATCAATTTGCAATCATCAAACAACCAGCACGAATGTGGAATCCAGACGTATTAGCATATATAATGAAAACTGTCATCATTCTACATAATATGATAGTGGAGGATGAACGTTTACGCGGTGATTGGCCGCATGAGTATGAGCAACGCAGCCACGGTGCACCAGTAAATATTTCTAGGCACAACACTGTTGAACTTTCGAGAATGATAAAGGACCAACGCAGACGTGCAATATTCGATAAAAAGACTGGGGTTCTTTTGCGAATTGACTTGATCGAACACATATGGTGATCTCTTGGCAAAGAGTGAAATTTTGTAAATCCTCTATATAGGTTTTGGGGGTAAATCTCGTGTAAGTGCACCCGCGATTCTAGCGAGAGTGATCTTATCTTTACTTATTAAGGTCTTGTTATATGACAACGTTCTTTTGAGTTCATCTGAGTATTTGAATTAATTTTAAAAAACAAAAGAAATTTAAATTTTATAATTAAATTAGGAGACATTAAAAACATAACAATTTATTGATTAAAAATTAACTGAAAATAACTAAATAAATTCATAAAATTTCAAACTTAATATGACAATGCTAAATAAGAATGGTCTCTATGATTGGTTTAATCTTTTCTTCAAAATTTCTTCCTTCCTAACTACGATATATTATCTTGATACATCATCCATTACGGAGATATTCATCGTCATTATACGAAACTCCTCTTCTGCTTCTATCCTAGCTTGTTTTGCCGCAAACTTTGCATTTGAATCAGCTAGTTTTGCTGCAAACTTTGCATTTGAATCAACTAGTTTTGCTGCAAACTCATCTTCTCTCTGTGCCATCTTCATATCTCTTTGTTTCGTATATTTGGCATTGAAGTTTTGTTGCTCTCTATAAATATTTTGCATCATTTCCTATTGTTAAGTAAAATTTGCTTTCCCTTTTGTCTTCTGTCGTTTGGCCTCTTTTTTCCTCATTGGACGGATTAATGTGTTAGGGATATCTCAAATGTCCTCATAGGCACTGGAACCATCTAGGCTTAAGTCTTGTGTTTCCTGGTTGTCCTCAACGTTGTCGTAATCAGACTCAGCTTGTGATGAATCGAAAACAGTTGTCGACCGTCTGGAATATTTAATATTATCTAACATAACTGTGTAGCAATCTTCATGCTTAAAACTTCTCCCAGTAGCTTCATTGAAAAGCCTCTTTACTTCTACAATCTAGCTTTTCAATTCAATTTAGTAAAGGATATACAATCTGAAAGATTAACGTAATCAGCAAAATTAAATGAGTAGTTACTTTATTTTCGGGGGCCCATCCGGTATGATGTTCCCTTTCTACTTCAGCCTCCTCTGCAGACATAAGTGCCACATCTTTACTTATAATTTGAAATCGTTTCTGAAAGGGAGGTCCAACTACGTGGTGGCATCGAAGGTATTGCTTTTTTCATCCCTTATAATATACGAGACCATAATTTTTCTTCAGATTGATCGGTACCAATGCTAGAATCTTGAGATATTGAGAAATGAATTGTACACATCGTAACATCTTCAAATGTAGAAAAATTTGGACCTCGGGGTTTTGATGGTGCCATAATCCTAAATTCCTAATCGATTCACAAACTTATTAAATTGTCAGGAACTTTAGAAATTTCAAATACAATAACAATGAATGAGTTTAGTAAAATGACATTGGTTTAGTATTCTATATATAGTGTAAAAATATAGTCGTTGTACAACGCCAACGGTTAAATCAATGGTAACATATTAACGGTAAACATAATCCAACGGAAATATTGATCTAGGCGAGCAGCTGGAGTAACGCGTGGAACGGGGCGACATATTGTGACCTCGCTCGGACTCAAGCGAAGCTGTGCAGTTCCGCACGAAGACAAACGGTATACTAAGTCATAGCTCACAATGCGCGAAACTCTGGTGTTGCGCCTGGGTGTAAGCGGCACTCTAGCTTCTCGTCTCAGCAGGCGAAGCCTCAACATACCGCTGCATCTGGCGAACTACCATCTTTACGCCCGTGTTTTTAAACGAAATGATGGTACACCGCTTCTGTCCAAGCGAACTTCTACTGCCTCGCTTAATCATAATTTTTAATCGTCGATGAGCGATTACTTTTAATCCCGTACAGTACATTTCCTCGATTAAACGTAATCTTTAATCGCACAGCTGTGGCACCGTTTTGTCGACCAAAGATCAAAAAACATCTTTGATCCGGCTTTTGATCGCTCCATTGCAGTTGCTTAGAGAACTAGAATGTATGGCCCGTGACCCAAAAACTGACATCGTGCCCCAAGATGTCGCACGTGACCTGAGTGCCCTGATTATTCCCGTGGATGTGCCACTGCCAGAAAAAAGTATAATACATCCAGAAGATAGCAACACGAAAGTATTCACGAAGGTGGGAGTATTGGGAGACTGCCTTAGTTTAGTTTTAGTCGACAGGAAGCTGGTCCGAGCTGAAGTATGAATATGGAGTAAGAGAATCTTGGACTAAACTATTCACCACTACTCAAACTCTCTTTACCAGTTTTTATCTCTGGATCCGGTGCTGTCACTTAAAAATGGTGAGATTCTAATGTATACTGCTTTACGGTTTTGTTTCATGCGACCCAAAGAATGAAAGAGTTGGTAAGATGAGTAGTTCTTTTTCCAAATAAACGATCTTGAAGTCCGTGATCATACTATGATGACGGCTCATCTTGAGAGTTATGTCGAGAGCCTGGTTTCGCTCGTGACGAAGCCTAATGGACAAAAATCGAGGTAAAATCATTGCATCTTGTACGCTCGCTAATCTTTTAACCGTTAGTTAATAGAGTGTAGCAGTTCCATTGAAAGAATATCAAGATGAACAAGAAAGACTTTAATAGATTTATAGTGGCTTTGAATTGTTTTCATGGTTCATTTTTTTTATGTTAGGAGTTTCATTTTGAGAAACAGAGTTTAGTTCAATGCAACAGGAACAGATTTGCTTGATCTGCATTTTGCAAATCCCATGCTGGTATCTTTACCATAATAGTGGTTTCTACTCATTTTATGAAATCAATGAAAACTTTATGCTGGTCGATTTTATAAAAATCAGTTGCTTTCTGATCCATATTTTGTTCATTTTAGTGTTTTCTTCCGATGTATGAGTGTTATCAAATTTTGCATTTACTTCTTTATTCTGGTTACTCTTGATTCTTGAAAAACCATTTTCCTGTATTTCTTCAAATCTGTTTTTTTTTTTATTGCAATTTCCCCATGCTTTTACAGAAATGTTGAATACAGATGTTCTGTTAGTTGTGCTGGATATGGTACAGGCTGTGAAGAGTGTGATTATTACAATTTTCCCCGTGTACGCCTTATACACCGTGTCCGCCGTGGTGGGGGTAGCGGTGGATATGGTAGATGTCGTCGAGGTGGTAGCAGTCGTAGTGATGGTGGTGATTCTGATGGAAATGTGGCCGGCACCAGTGGTGGTGGTGGTGGTGGTGATTATTCTGATGAAAATGGGGGAAATTAGGAACTACTAGTGTTTGAGTTACGGTCGATTCTGATGGAAATGGGGGGAACTAGGAACTACTAGTGTTTGAGTTACAGCCTGACGTTATGTCTTCTGGTTCTTATGGTTATTTTGTGTTGGAAGTCTCTCTAAATCTTCCGAATCAGATTTTCCTCTTGAGGTTCCTTGTTCTGTTCAAGTCTTTAGGTTTTTACTTCCTTGTTCTGTTTAAGTCTTTAGGTTTTTACTTCGACTAGTAATTGAACCCCTCCCTCCATGATATGATGATGAAAGTTAATGTAAATGCTTAGACATATCTGGAACTGCAGCTGACTGACAGATTGAGCAAAATAGATATTTTGATGATAAGAATTCTGCAGTAGGGAGTAAGAAAGTACATCCTGGTTTAACTTATCTGGAACTTTTGCGGCATGTCAACTGTCAAGGTCTCTTTGCTTATCTCTTTGTAACTTGATCCATCTGTGCAAAGAAAAATTAAAAGAGTAATGGTTGATTGCACTCGAGGTTGTTGATCCTTGACACTTCTGACATCAATAAGTAAGATCACATACAAACCAAAAATCATCTTGATGGAGACGAACCGCAAAATAAGATTATATTTCGCTTTGTTCGTCAAAATATTTGAGAACAATCAAGTAAGATATTTTGTTCATAGGAACAAGAACTAAACAAGACTAATATAAGGTAGCTACAAAGAACAACAGTATTTCAAATAGTGCAGTTCCAACCAAATTATTATGGAAACGAATACTATTATACTAACATGAAATTCATAGTTATTCAGTTATTTACATTGTCACAGAAAGGTTAAGAAAAGAAAAAGCAGAACTCCCCCCGGGAATATTCCACCACAGAAGGGTCCTATAGCAAAGTTTTTTCTGGAGTTGGATTTTGATTTTTACCCGAAAACTACAAATATCATCGACATGTACAGATGCATAAAAAGAAGGTTAAATGCAATTTATTGCATAAATAATGCAAACTAAGGATCTGCATGACCCGCCATTCCATCATCACTAGAGGGATAATCATTGTCGCTTGCCTCGTCTTCCTCGTCACTTGATATGTCCTCCGCGTTATTCCCAACGTCCTTGGGTTTCGCATATTTGTCACAGTATTCTGGATTACAAATGAGAATGAAGCAATAACAAGATCATAATCAGATTTGAAGTATGAAAATGGGTCTGACACAGAAGATACTTGGTATAAACTGGTTCATAGAGCTAACAAAATTCAACCACTGAGGATAAGAACAAGAACTTAAGCTCAACTGAAAGGTGGTAAAACACTAGCACAGTTGGTGGAATTTGAATTCAAATTCAGTGAGTGCTTCATTTCATCATAACAGCGTTGAGCTTGGATAAGAAAACTCATTGCACAAGCATAGGGTGAATGCTATACTGGCAGTACACTGTGAATAATTACAAAAACAAAAACACAGTCCTAGCATACCAAAGAAACTATCAGGCTCAGAGAAAAACATTCACATGTAGCAATTCTTGGCATTACAAAATTCATGATGAGTTCGCAAAACTTTGGTTTTAGCTCTTTGTTCCACAAGCTAGCTTTTAATCCAAGTTTTTCCAAGTAATGACAAAAGCACAGAAGAAATTCTTTTCAAATAATCCAATAGAAGTTCATGGAACATCTCGAAAGCTATAGTTAGATACCAACCCACAGACAATATGATTCCAATTCATAACAAATGCTCATGTTGTCGAAACCCGAAGACCTTTTTTGCACCCAATGCCTCTTAAGGTGTTATTCCAAGAAAACAACGAGACAATGTTACAATTGTCACGCCCCCACTTCCTTTTTAAGTGTTAAGAATCTAGTAAGCTTCCTCTATGGTGCTCTCAGTACCCCCCACATATTCGACGATTTCGCATTGCATGGACATGACCCTAAACATGACCTAATATCTAGTACGGAACACTGCACAATTTTGTATGCATTGGTAGTTAGTTCTCGGCCCACCAACTTCCTGGCAAGGTGCCAACGTTAAAAAGCACCGACATGTCAAGATCCAAATTTGCTTTAGGCAGTATTACCATGTCTAACCCACTAAGTGTAATTTGATCCACTAATTAGCTCTTGTTTAAAACAGCAAAAACACTAGCCGGCTTATATTTCTGGTTACTTAAATAAAGAAGGATCATGCTACAAACTCGAGTTCCTTTGACTGAAGGACAGTCGTCTTAAGTCACAGACACCATTGACTAAAGAAAGTAAATTGTATTTTCAATCAAGAAACAAAGGAGAGAAGAAATACTTATTCACTCAAACAAAACCATATTGTGAAGATATAAGTTCAAGGTGTTGCAGAAATGATTAAAGCAAGTTTGAGCTGTTTCGACTAGGTTGTATGCATGTATAATCAAAGGTAAATAAGAAGAATCACAGAACCTTTAACTCTTTTCTCGTAAGAAGCTTTATCACGCATCATTAGAGCCGCAGCCTCTCCATTCAATGGGTCAGATGGGTTGGGATACAAAAGAAGTTGCGGAAGAAATACTTCAAAAACATTTACAAGATCTGCAAAATACAGATTTGAGCTCAAAAGTCAGAGCACAGTTTCTCAAACCGGCAAGTAAAACTTCCACACGGAGAACAGAAAGAATTCATAAATAAACACACTTGCATTCCTGCAAGAGAGATATATACCAAACATTGGACTCCAGGTCTGATTAATAACGTCGAGACAAACCGAACCAGACCTGCAATACCAAAATAACTGAGATTACTCAACATTCAAGAAAGTCAAAATTAGCTACTTAAGTAAAAAGTTCTAAATTACTCACACTTCATCAACATTTGGGTGGTAGATCTTATTAACAAAACCAATCGATGGAGATTTATATGGATAAGCATCTGGCAACTCTACTCTTATTCTCCACACACCTCCATGGTAAGGACCTGCAATTCATAAATGCCTATTTAGTCACCGACAAAAAAATGAGCAAACCCCAGAGCTGGAACTACTCAAACTGCACTGAATGAATGAACTCATTATCGAGGTTATCGGTTCAATCAACAAAACCATGATCGAATCAAAGGCTGTTGTTTGTTGACTACAGTCAAAATTTCCTGAACTCAATCAGTTTTTTCACAGAAAATTACCCTATTTCCAAAACAAATTAGCTAAAATAACAAAAACCCACTAACCACCATATAAGATTCTACAAAGGGTTTTATCCCAAACATCAAAAAGAGTACAAAATCAAGCTGAAAGATTACAGTACTTAAAAGAAAATCCAAACTTTATTAAAAAAACTGAAGAAAAGAGATATGAGTATTGAAGATTTACTATCAGTTGGTCCAGTGAAGTCCACATAAAACTCTTGCATGCCATCATTGATCATCTCAACCTTATAATCACTCATCATCCTAGGGGAAAAAATCCACAATTAAAAAAAAATGCAAAAAATACCCATAAAAAACAGGCTTAATGAAGAAGAGGAAGAGGTTAAACTCACAGTTTCATCAAGTCCATCTCTCTGCGTTTGCTAGGAGAAGACATTTTTTACTGTGTTTTTGCTGGTATTGGGGGGTTTGACAGAGAAAAGAAGAAGAAAGAAACTTCAATTATGTTAAAATTGGGAAATATTAGGCAAAGATATATAAAAATATTATGAGTGATATCGTATGCTTTGGTGTAGAATTGTATATTGTGTTTTTGGTTTTGGCCTTTGGATTACTTTTTGTGGGTAGGTTGGATGGTTATGATTTTAGTTTGGCGGGGTGGGAAATTTGTTGTGTAGGTAATTACATCAAATTGACGGTGATATCTACCGAGTTGCCTTATATATGTAAATATTTTACAGATTATAGAGTTCAGGTTCAGAATTTAAAATATCAAATAAAAAGATTTAAATTTCTTTAAATATATGTGGCCTCGTAGAGTTTGTAGTTTCCTACCATTTTTTTTTTATCAAAAAAGATCACTCTAAATTTATACCTAATTTTTTGTTAAAGTGGTACACCATAATATATGACTATAGAGTTTGTCCCTCGTAATAGTTTTTGATTTGGCTTTACCAGATACTGCATTAAATGTATATAGATAGATTACATTGTTTATACGAGTAAATGTCCATAACTAGTAATGAAAAAAAAATGTCATTAATTACACTCGGAACCAGCTAAAAGCAGTGACTTAAGGAGATCAATTAATTTCAATGCCGGAGGCCCGGAATTCAAACCTCTAAACCAGTGGTAACAAAGTGCACGCCTTTGTAACTCCGGCCGACAACACATGCAAGGCTTTAATAATCGGGATATAGATAAAAAAAAAATTATCATCACTTAATATTTTTATCACTTATTATAAATGTTTTATATCTATAATAAATAAGGAAATTAACGTGTACAAAAAAAGTAATAATTTTGTATCTGAATTACAGAGGTGCATTAAGAACATTTTATATCTAAATTATAATAGTTTTTTTTAATTTTATATTTTTAATTTATTTTGATTTATTTTGACGAGTTTTGAACTGGCTCCGTACTAACCCCATGACATCGGTTTTACTACGTGAAAAATAATTCACGTTTTTAGAGAATAGGGCAGTCTTGATTCTTAACGCCTGACGTCTGGCTGATTACTGTTGATAAAATATTTTTGCTCAAATTAACCTTTTGGAACACCAAGTCCAACACTACATAACCTAAAGTCCAAGTAAAGTTTGCTCAAATTAACCTTTTGGGACACCAAGTCCAGCACTACATAACCTAAAGTCCAAGTAAATACTAAAAAGATGGTATATTTATGAGTTAACCAAATTTATCATACTGAAGACTATGTAATAATGGCCGAGAACTAACTGTTCAAAAAAATAGTAATGGTAAAACTAGTAAGTCCGAAAAAATGTTATTGATTTTACGACCAAACCAAGTACTGTATCATTCAACGGGGCTGGTTGATCATATCAAGAAATTCCCAATTTGGGTGGTCTTTGATGACGGCAAGAAAGTGACATAATCCCATATACATAACATATTTATTAAATACAGTATAAGATAACTTTATTATAAGAACAAGTTTTGCATATGATGCATATGCCACACTTGGCTTAGTTTAGTTCATAATCAGTTAAAAAGGAATCAAGAACATCATCTATGATAGTGGTTGGTGATCTTGCCAACTCGTGCAAGATGTAGACCAATTCCCATGAAGTATACTCCATTACTCATGATATTTTTTTAAACCTAATATGATCTAGACAATAAATGTCATGTATCATCTGATTTATTTTTGATTCAATTATTCTGGTGTTTATTTCTGGATTTTTCAGAGCTGATGAAGAATTATTGATTTTCTTATGCCATGGTCAATTTGGAGATAATTTATGTGTTGCACTATCCCATTCCCATGTAAGACATTAGCACTGACAATAAACTTGAAAGGAACATTTTGTCGCCGAATGCATGCGGCAGGTTTCTGAGCCCAAGATGCATGCCTCTCTGGTCAACAAGTCCTAGTTTAATGTCATGATGTACCCCTCCATGATTTGATGTTTACTAGTCTTGTTTGTTGTGTTTCTGTTTACTTTTGTCAGTTTTGGCTATAGACTCCATGATCATTTCATTCAGTTTTAGGGGGTCTTTAGATTCCCTTTTTTGGCCGTACTGTAAGGCTTTAGGGCCTTTAGTGCTCTCAGTCATGTCTAATTGGCCTGGCTCAACTTGATTACACCCACAGTTTCATACTGTCAAGAATGAATATATGGTTGTGTAGTCAGTGAAATTGGATGCATGTCCACCATAGGGCATATGCAATGAAGAAGAAACTACTGGCAAGTCCAAACAACCATGGAAAGGTAGTTTGGAGGAAAGAAAATTCAAACCATCAATTCAAATTGTAATAATAGTGTACCGAAGTTTTTGCATTTTTCCTGCAAATAAACCATCTGGTTCTTTCTTGTTTCATCCTCTCAACAAGATTTTCATGCTTCAATGATTCCACAAGTGTGAAGGAGTTGAGGAGATAAAAGAAAAGAGAGAGGTCGCAACATCTGGTTTGAGTGCCTGTATATTTGTTTCTTGATAATGTAGTATCTTCGTGTTTAAGCTCACAATTGTTGTCTCTGTTTCCTATTGAAGAAACCGGATTCAACAGATGAGCTTCCAAGGAGAATACCAATATGTGTCAACTGCAAAGTGCAAACAAGACTCAGAGATATACATCCTCAAAACTGCTGTGGAGGGAAAAGTCTGAAAACCAGTCAACAACTCTCGCCGTGCCGATCATCCACATCAAGGATCTGTTAATCTTCACGTGGTGAAAATAGAAGGCACTGAAAACAGTCGCAGCCTCCTTCAAAAGAAAATTTCCTTGAGTCTTTCAACTCTGTAATTTTATACAACAGAAATTTGAATCCTCGACATCTGGTGCTAATCCAATTCCATACATTCAGTGTTCAGCACACATAACATAGATTGGGCACCGGAAGTGGAACCTGGATGCCTATCAACTTCTTGATGCCCAGAACCATTATTAACGTACCCCGAACCTGGAAGCCCTTCGACTTTTTGATGCCCAGAACTATTACTTACGTACCTAGAACCTGGAAGCCTATCAGCATCTTGATGCCCAGGGCCATTCCTTACACAACTGGAACCTGGAAGTATATCAACTTCTTGATGTCGAGAACCATTACTTACATGCACAGGACCTGGAAGCCTACCAGCATTTTGATGCTCAGAACCATTACTTGCAGATTCAATATCGGAATCATCATCATCGCTATCAATGTTATCAGGAGTCACCCGGTTTTGGAAAGATCGACAACGTAATAAAAACACATTGAAGTAATAAGCCACCAAATTTTTCCAAGTTTTGTTCTGAAAACATCTCAATGCCTCGTCCCAAAAACATTTCTCTAATGATGGGGGATTCAACCTCACCATTGCCTTGACCCTTTTTTCTTCTTCTCTTGTCCATGAGAGCGCTACCTCTTCACCCATAGAATGGAATCTCCATTTGTAAAACAACATCCCTATTTCAAGCTTAAGTTTCATCCTCTTCTCAGCAATATGAAACCTAACACATTGAACAGAACCTGGAAGATGGCAATCACATGAATCTTTTCTACCCTTGCCGATTGATTCTGTTTCGATGATAGAATTTTGATTACCATCTATCAACGGCCAAGTCTGTGTCCCCAACCATTTAAGGTCACACACATAGGTCTCGCCAACCCATTCTGGTATTTCTGCTTGATGGAGTGTGCCAATGGCTACATACTTTTCATGATAACGATCATCAAACAGATCGACATTATCTGCATTTTCAGAATTAGATGCCACGGTCGATCCGGTTCCTGTATTTGTAACCCTGCGATTTCGAGAAATTACAGAAGACTCAGAAGATGAGTGCAAATGAGAGGTTTTGCGACCCTTACGAGAATGAAGCCTTTCACTGCATCTTAACCTCCCTTTGACTTGATCATCGTAAATGGATGGACAAGCTTTCTGCTTTTTCTGCAAGATTAAGGTACTTTATATAACAGCTGTATCTACATTGATGATGGAAACATTTATCTATGCTTGCCAAAGAAAAGAAAGAACATGGAACTGTTGAACCTTAACATACTCTGATAAGATGATGGAAAATACATGTATATAAATTTATGATAAGATAACAAGAAGTCATCAGAGTAACCTTGTCTGGAATGAATCAAAAGTGGAACAACAGAGTACTAAACCAAAGTTCTCAAAATTGTGATAATATTTAAAAAGAAACATTGTCATAGGATGGCCGTGATTTTATTCTTTCTTAATAACCAAAGCACATACACAATTCAGATTGAATACCTGAGTGCCTGACTAATCACTTCAAAAATCTGACCCTAGAGACAGGTAAAACTAAAAAACTTTGAATAAGCAAGAGCAAGAAGCTTCAGAAAATAGGGCGGGAAAAACACTACTATTACTAGAAGCCATGTGGGTCATCAGGTAGTAGAACACAATGGAAGAAAAACCAAACCACTAGACCTGTATGGGTGAATTGCTAAACTCCGCAGGTTGTGTAAACAGAACGTAGTTCTGCCAGGCTAGCTCAAAAGACAAAATCATACAAAAAATGTACGTGTATCTATTGTTTTAGGAATCTTAACGGTGGAAATTCACATGTAGCAGCAAAAGTGTACAACAATCACATATGCACCTCAACGAAAACAGATATTCTTGTTAAGGAGTTTCATGTCCTTCAATGATGTCAGATCCTTTCAAACCTCAAGTCAATATAACATGTTACAAAGATTACAAGCAACTACTTATTCTAAAGCAAATAGGTAAACTACATATTACATTAAAGAGACTATGAAACACATGACAGATATCTACACCGTTATTCCTTTTCCTTGTCTACATACGAAATGCAACTAAGGTTCTATTATCTGCTGACTACATATCAACTCATCATATATGATGCATGCAAACAGGTCTTTTGTTCTGATATAATTCGTGAAAACTAGCTATTATACAGACACGTTTTATATAAAAAGTAAAGTGCTACTGACCGACAGTGTATCTATATTACGTTACCTCCACTTTTTTCAGCTCATATCAATAACAAACTAAGCATCTTAATCAACACATCACAAACAAAAAACTAGCACAACAGTTTATGCAGTATTTATTGTATAACTTGTAAACCAGCAAAAACTTGCACAGAAAAGACAAGAAATCCACAGAAAGTTACCTGCGAAAGCGAATTTTCTCCACTAACAAAACCATGAAGCCGGACTTTGCGAGCTGACAGAGCCAAACCCTGTAACGCCAAACCTTCATTAGCACCACTGTTAATAGAAACTTCAGCTAACTTCTCCTCCGAAGAACCACATGGATCCTTAGCAATATCCATTACCCAATTCAGCATTTCTAAAAATCTCTCTTCTTTCTTTCTCTTTCTACTAAACATATCTACATCAACCACACTAGCATCCAATATCACAACATCTTCATCATTGTCCATAACACACTTATCACCACCATCACCATCATCTCCAACAGTAATCACTTCTAACCCTTTTTCTTTCACAACAACTATCTCAGTACCCCCCTTTCTTTTCTTATCATCCCCCTCTTCTCGTACAAACCCTTTAAACTCCTCCTCCAACCCAATCAACACTGCACATAGCTTCTCATTCCACTCCCCAAAATCCACCTCCCCTTCAATCCCATTCTCTCCACAAACCTTCGTCACCCACTTCTCCAACACCACCAAATACTTCATATAAACCAGCTTCACACACGAATCAATTCCATCCCACAACCCGGACTCCTTCCCAACTGCACCCCACACTTTGTTTTCAGTCACATTACAATACCCACCATGTTTTCTAACAACACAAAACAATCGAAACAAATCGACATTTTCACCATTACCTAGTATAACAGGTAAGGGTCTCACAACTTTCTCAAAATCATACATTTGTTTCAGATATATCGACAAATTCCTTTCGAACCAACATCGAATCCCACTAGTCTCATCTACATCATTCCTAACATTAATATTTTCGACATCATCAGATTTATTATAACTAACTACTTTCATGTTGGAAGAAGAAGAATCTTCCTTAATCGAATCTAAATCTAATAAAAACCCACTTTCTTTAAGATCATGAATGATTTTAAAATACTCATTAAACTCATTAGTTAAAATCAATTCCCCTCCTGCCATGAAAATCCGAAAATCAGAAAGAAAGAAAAAAATCGACAAAAAAAAAAAGAGAAATTGGATTTTACCAAATGGATTTGGCGGGTGAACGAGAATCTAGGGCAAGAAATGGATCCATTTTTCGGATGATTTTTTTGATGTCCCGCGCTTTATTTCTCTTAATTGGCGGAAAGTAATAGAAGAAATTTGCAAAGAGAGACAAAACCAGAGGGGGGTTTTTAATTTGGAACAGAAACAGACCCTTTTCCTTGTGAAAATTATTTTTTGGGGGGGGCTTGAGATTTTGGGTTGGAAGGAGTTTTTTTTGGTTGTACCAGTAGAAAGAAAGAAAGAGAGAGAGAGTAGTTTTATGATTTTATGAGATGTATGTGGTTTTGGATGAAAATAGGGGAAGTATTTTTTGGAGACACAAGATATGATTTTTCAGGTATTTAGGTTGTAGGAGATTTTACTAGTCTAGGGTTTGTTTTTTTTTTCTTCTTTAGGATTTTATAGAAGGAAAAATTAGAGTTTGTTAGAACTTAACCATGATTAGTTTGGTGTGGTTTGGTTTGGTTGTCGAATGATGATGAAATATAAACCGTTAGATTGAATTTTGGGATATTAGATTTTAATAAAAAAAATATAACAAACTGATTATAGAAAAGGAAGCAGATGTAAATGGATAGACGATCAAAATTAAAATTAGATTTTTAAAAGCGGGAGAAATATAATCATATAACGTAGAAACTAACTAGAAAAATTAAATCATAAAATTTAAGTTAAAGGATTTGTCGTCCTGTATAAAACATATGAAAATGGCTAGTCTAGTATAGAAAAATAAATAATTAGTCTAATAAAGAAAAAGATCAGATGGAGAAGGAATTGAGAAGGAATTGAGGATGATGAAGGTTATTTATGTTGATTGAATCTCATCGAAATCGAGGAACAAACCCTAGGGTTAAGAGAAAGAAAACAATGAAGAATGACAATGGAGGTTTAATGGTTTACAACTCATTGTATAATAATGCCAACTTTATAATTTATGGTGTTTATTATTTTTATTTGAGGAGTAAGAATAAACAATCTTTATAAGAAAAGATATAGTGTATATTAATATTAATGAATGTGATTATAAACAAGTGGATAAATAAAATATCCAAATTCTATATTCAGTGGATATTATGATATGATGTGCTTTATGAACTTTTACGGAGTATCTCGTTAGCATTGCTCATCATTTTTGATGTAAATCTTAGGATTGAACCTAAAGGTTGTGGATTTTTGTTCTTCTTATTTAGATCTTTCCATAGAAAAAAGTAGAAACAATGTCTTTATTTATTTATTTATTTATTTAAAGCATAAAAAATGTTTATTAGGCTAAAAAGTGATTACACGAGGTTATGTCATACCTACAGATCCAACGTTATTATATTGATGAAGACTTATATATGTATATCCGGTTATTTTATAAATGGTTTGGGTGTTATGATACATGGAAAAAATACTTTGTAAATGAATTTTTTTTTATAAGTTAAACAGTTAGTTAGATGTTATCTATATTTCCATAAAGACGTAATATAGTATTTTTTAAAAAATTACTTTCTAGTTTCTGGAAAAATATTACTATCATTTTTTTTTATATTAATATAAAAATAAAATAATTTAAAAAAATGTAGTAACTCTTTTTCTGGGACATATATAATATTTTTTTTAACATATTTAAAATCTCATCTTTATAAATATTTTTAATAACATTTTTAAAATTATCATCGTCTAACTAATGAATAGGAGATGGAATTTGATTGCTAAAAACAAACATTTTGTTTGTGGTGTTAATCAGATAGTCCCATTGATCACTTGATCCTTGTTCAAAACCCATAAAGATGATGTTACGATACCTGAAATGAATGTTAACCTCTTCCTTCTCGTGTTTTTTATTTTGTTTATTTAATATTGTATTCACCATCTTCTGGATCAAGAAGGTGATGAATAATGTCAACTTTACAACTTCTAGTATTCTATTATCTGAAGAGTCGTAATAAAAAGGTTAAAAATAAATAAAATATAATATGGAGTTATATAGCTAGTAGACGTGACGTTAAATATGTGGATAAATATCATATATATATGTTTGATGTCCCTATTTAACAGGTAGGATGATATATTGTTCACTATACAAGTTTTAGGATTTGCCGACAAAATTTCTCGTCTGTTTTGATATAGATTTTTAAATTGATCCTAAGTGTTAAAAATAAAATAAAAATAATTTTATTTAAATTTAAATTTTTTCAAAGAAAATGAATAATTAGGCGAGGTGTTATTAAATTCTTGAAGATTTACCAATTCTGTTGTCAATATATTATTCCTTATGTTCTATTTAGGGCATCCACAATGATACGAGTATAACCAAAGAGTAAAGAGTAAAGAGTAAAATTTTTTACTCTTTAGTCTGGCCTAAAAATAACGGCTCAGAGACTAAAAATGATCGGATAGTCCACCAATAAAACGCTTGTTGTTGGGCGGTTGTCTAGCGTAACGTTTGTTGAGAGAGGCGGTTGTCTAGCGTAATGCTTGCATGAGGCGGACGTCTAGCTAAACGCTTGATGTGGAGCGGAAACAAAACATTACGCCTGATTCTAGACGGACTCCTAGACGCACGCCCAAAAAACAGGCGCTTTACTAGACAAACTCCTGATGGAGCGGTGCGCCAGCATTACGCCTGATCGAGTGTGTGATGTGCGAGAGAAGCATGTGAGATGAAAAACACAGGCGGTGTCCTAGCGCCCCTCCTACAATTCCAAGCGTTGTGTTAGCATCCCGCCCCATCAAACCCTCCCTTCTTTTCCAGCCGCAACACTATTTTTTCTTCTACAACTTTTCCTGAAGCCTCCAACTTGAGAAACTCCGCCACCACACCAACACCACAGCAGCACCGAGCCTGGTTTTGTGAGAAACCCCTCATCAATTTGGAAGGTAATAAACTTAATCTTTATTTTTAGAAGTGATAACCTTAATCTTTAATTTAATGTTTAATAAATTTTATTTAACATTGTATTTTGATTTTGATTATGAGAATTGAAGTTATTGTGTTTTAATTGAATTGAATTTAGGGGTATTGAAGTTATTATATTTTAAAATTGGGTATAATATTTTTGGTATTTTAATTGAATTGAAGTTATAATTGATAATGGAAATTTTAGGGTTTCATTCTAGGGTTAGAAGAATTTGTTGAATTCAAGTAAAAGTTGAAAAAGTATTTAGTTAATTTTAGTTGGATTGTGGATAATTATTTGATTAATTTAATAATATTATTTTTTATGAAATATGGGAACTCTATTATGTTGATTTTTATTTAGCCGTAAAATTTACGCAGATTCTGAAGATGAACTTTACTGGTATATATGTTGTTAGAGGTTCGAATGGTTGGAATCAAATACATATTGAACCTGAAGGTGGTGTAGTTGTTGATCCACCAATCTTAGTTGATTTTGTGAATGAGGAAGTTCAACCACTAGTGGTTGATAACTGAATGTCTGTTATAAGGGATCGAACAGATGTGTTGATCAGGATAATGACCCGTTTGCTTGAATTTGGGGAGTTGATGAGTATTGCAAAATAACGGGGAGTTCACAAGTGCTTAAGGAGATAGCAACCCTTTCTTCTGAAGAGAATAAAAATCGCCCCAACTAAATGAATTATCTACTTAGATTTTTTTATCTTTTAAAGTGTTGTTGTTTATGGTGGTGAACCTTATTAGTACTTTTATTACGAATATGAATCTCTTAATTTATCGTAAAAGAGTTGCTTGTAGTTTGTGAACAACATATGCAGTTGCTAAGATATTTTCTTTTTATTACCTATTTATAACAGTATGACAATATTTTACTAGGTTCATACATATTTCAACAGTTGCTTACATATTTATTGAAACTTAACCTTCTTACATGTTTGATAAGTAGTATTTGTTTCCAATAGATTCTGGTTTTGTAGAAGTGAGCAGCTTCATCTTACCATCACAACATGGATTTGTGCATGGTAAGAGGTTGGTTCTCCAATTATAAACCATGTGATCAGCTTCCCCACATGAGTAGCAGTAAAATTGTTTCTCTTTTAACCACTTTTCATCATCTGGTAAAGTTGGTGGAATACCTTGGTGTGAAGCTACATAAGCATCTAACCGGATGAAAACTCCACAGTAGTTGCACTTCACATAAGGGTGAAATCCATTATTTTATTTTATTTTGCCTTTCTAAGAAACAAGTACCCCTTGAAGTTGGTTAGTGTCCATTTTGTACCTTCTCAAGGATAATCTCTGGCAACATGACCAACAGAAATACATAGAAAACACTTGGTAATTGGTGATGTTCTTGAACCCTCCATTATGTATATTTTGTGTGAAATATTTTCAAGAATTGTGTTGTTGAAGAAGAAGATGAGAATTTTCTAGTGATGGTGGTGAAAGTAGGATATGACAACGGTCATTTTATAACAGGAGTGGCAACGGTCATTTTTTTTGAAATATGTAAAAATCAGACAGTTGCATCTGAATAAAGGTAGCCGTTGGATAATGTTGAAGGCATGTGAGCTTTTAAAAAACTAAAAAAATTGAATTTTAAAATGAAATTATGATACATTTAAGATAACAATATATCGGTTAAAAATAAACTGAAAATAACACAATTAGTTCATAAAAGTTGAAACTTAAAATGACAATGCTAATAAGAATGCAAATTTTTAGGTTTATGGTTTTCAAAGAATCATTTAAGGTTGGTCTAACCTTTTATGCAAAATGTTTGTCTTCCTAAGTTCGATGTACTGTCTTGTTACCGGATCCATCTCGGAGACATCCATCATCATTATATGAAACTCTTCGTCTGCTTCTTTCTTTGCGTCAAGTTTTTCTTTCCTAGCTTGTTTTGCCGCAAACTTTGCCGAATACTCAGCTAGTTTTGCTGCAAACTCTGATTCTCTCTGCGCCATCTTCATTTTTGTTTGTTCAGTATATTTGGTGTTGAAGTTTTTTTTTTCTCTTAATAATAGTTTTCATCAATTCTTGTTGGTCACTCGATTTTGCTTTCTTGGTTTTCTTTTGTCGTTCCGCCTCTTTTTTTCCCATTTGACGGATATATGTGTTAGGTATATCTCCTATGTTTTCATATCCACTAGAATTGTCTAGGCTTACTTCCTGTATATCCCGGTTTTCCTCACCGCTTTCGGAATCTTCCTCAGCTTGTGATGAATCGAAAACTGATGTCAATCGTCGTGAATATTTTATATTTTCTAACATAATCAAGTAGCACTTGTCATGCTTAAAACTTTTGTCACCATCAGCTTCCTTGAAAAGCCTCCTTACTTATGTAATCTGTTTTTTTTTTAATTCAATTTAGTGGAGGATATAAAATTCAAAACAATAATGTAATCGTCAAAATTAAGTGAGTAGTTACCTTCTTTTCGGGGGGCCATCCATTATGGTGTTCAAGTTCCACTTCCGCCTCCTTTGCAGAGAAAAGTATCACATCTTTACTTATTCTCTGAAATCGTTTCTGAAGGGAGGTCCAACTGTGTTATGGCATCAAAGGTATGGCTTCTTTCATCCCATTAAATATGTGAGACCATGATCTTTCTTCTGATTGATTGGCACCAATATTACAATCTTGAGATATTGACAAATGAGTTTTACACATCGTTACATCTTCAAATGTAGTAAAATTTGGACCTCGTGGT
>JAJJMC010020024.1:0-41555 GCA_023531435.1 Papaver californicum | reverse complement strand
GGGGGGGTCATAATTCTAATCGATTTGGAAGGAAATTATGTGAAAAAGAACTTCATTATTTTCGAATACTAACTAGATAACAATGATTTTAGTAAAATGAAAATGGATTAGTATTCATATATAGGTGTCGTAATATAGCCGTTGCTACGGTAAAAAAAAACGGTAAAAAATTCAACGGTAAAAAACTCAATGGTAACATCTCAGGCGTTACTCTAAAGTAACGCCCATAATACAACAACAACATATCTCAGGCGTTAGTCTAGAGTAACGCCCACAGTGGGGCGTACGTCTAGCCACACACCTCATATGATTAAACGCAGGCGGATGTCTAGGGTGCCTCCTGTTGGTGGGCGTTTATTTAGCATACCATTGAATGAGCGGCGATTTGGTTACCGCCTGTTGGTGGACGTGATCATAGACGCATGCTTCATCAGGCATTATCTTAGGTGAACGTTTCATCAGGTGGAGATTTGGTTAACGTCCGTGCTTTCAAGCGGTACGCCAGGAGAACGTCTGTCATCAAACGGTTAACTATACGCCCGCTTAGAAATCAGACGGTTACCTACACGTCCGCTCGACTATAATGGTTTAGTCCGGAAAAATGACTAAACTTAATCTTGAACAATGAATTTTCTGGACCAAAGAGTAGATTCACTCGTCCCGCTGTGGCTGGATTTACACAGACCAAAGAGAGAATATGGATTTGGTCGGTATTATAGTCCAGCCATTGTGGATGCTCTTAGATGAGGGTTTTGGAGTTTTTACACAAATTAAGGAAAAAAAATTAAAAATTTTTCATCTGTGTCCATCAAAAAATTCTTTAAATATTAATAGCTAAAACTATATAAAAAAAAATTATGATTCCAAAATAAAATGTAAGAACATTATCGATAGTTCTGTGAAAAAATAGAAAAAAACTTTCACGTATTTTGGAATTAGAAAAAAAAACTGTACACCATAATCTAATACTACCTCCGTTTCAGCAAAAATGTTACTATCACTTTCTCATTTTGATCTATTTTTAAATTAAAATGAAAAAAATAATAGTAACACTTTTATTGAAACGAAAGAAGTATAAAATAATGAGAATACATGAAATCACTTTGGATATGAAAATAGTAGCATAGTCAAATAAATTGGATGGATGCCACAACTATCGTACTGATAACATTATATTTATGATTCAAAAAAAAGGGACATTATATTTAAAATTCTATTTTTCATGTCTATGTAAGCATGCTTAAGATCTCGATCTTTAAAAGTATTTCTCAATTTTTTTTCCATAACTTATCGTCATGTAATGAATGGACAGGTGATTTGACTTGGGTGCTTCAAACAGAGAATTCATTTTTTTATCTGATTATTCACTAGATTCAACGATCACATGTTTGTTCTTGCTCACAAACCTTGAAAACTGGTGGTGAGAAACTTGGACCCTTGAAATGCAAATTGAATTTTCTCTTTTATGTATTCATATAATATTGTATTCATCATCATTTAGTTCCCACATCGTATACCATCTCTTTTATCTTCACAAATTAAAAACAATAAAATATTGTAACTATTACTCAAATGAATTAGCTGGATCAAGGAATTAACCCTAACCTACTTAGATCTATATTTAGCTTTATAAGGGTAAAAATACTACCCTTAACCTACCTAGATGCTACATATGACATAAGATTATAAATGAAATAACTTAGTGCACATGAAGTTGTGTATATAATAGCGAGACCTTAGCTTAAGTTGTAAACTAAGAATAATATTATAACTTCTATTTGTATTAGCTCTTGTATAAAAAAATGTACTCTATTTTAAGGATCCTTTTCCAATATATACTCTAGTTCGTTAGAACTCTTCCTCTTTAATGGAGTTTATATGTGATCAAATATTCATGGTAAAAAGATCAACTCATCATGTAGATTTCATTAATGGACGAATCATATAAAAAGTCATTGTATTTATTTTTATTTTTATATACTTCACTTCTTATTTATAATGGTTGTTTTAGATTTTTTTTAGGTGTAATATAAGATTTTCTGCAATTATAAGCTTCAAAAATCATAAATAATTGGAAGGATGAGCTTTTTTCATTACCGGAAAAAGGAGATGATAAAAAGGATATACTTATTTCATATTCAATGAATATGATATGATGTTACAATGCGTTCTAATAATATTTAAGGAACACCTTGTTAGCATTGTTCGTCTATTTAGATGTAAATCCTAGGAGGTTATAGCTTAAGGGTTAGGAGTTTTTGTGTCTCAAATTTTTTATTGGGGAAAGAATGTATATGTAATGATGCTAGGTTGTTTGAAGATCTACTAGAGAAAGAATTTTATAAATGGTTAGGTATTATTGTTGTATTGGCTACAACGCTACTTGTATGATAACCATCTATTTCGGTGGTATAAATGACATTCAATCGATTTATTTAAGTTTGACATTTTTTTATTTACATAATACTCTTATCATCTTACAAAAAATTGTGTTGTAGGATTTGCATAATTTTTAAGGTGAAAAAGAGAGATAACAAATTTTTTTTGTTTTTTCCTTTATCAATTCTTATATGTTCAAAGGGTTTTTGATGTATATGTGCTACTTTGTTTAAGATTTCATCTTTAAATGTATTTATGAATACGTTTCCACAATTCATCATCATTCGTTTGTGGATGTACGAAAAAGTTTAATTGCCAAAGATAAACATTTTAATTCTGCTCTAATTATTCTCTAGATTCAACAGACATAAAATCATTTTATGGGTTACTGGGAATTTAAGATGCAAAATTGACTTATTTCCTTCATATGTTTATTTTTTAAATTGAAAATTATTCATCATCTTTCAGGCCTTCACTCATAGACCATATCTTTATGTGTGGAAATAAGAACTTAATTTTTACAAATATGATAATTTCAATCAAGGAGAAAATCTTAACATACTATAATGATTTAATATCTAACAGACACTTGGAAACATCAAAACAAAATATACGGAAGTAAAGGGAGGAAAACCACTAAATCAAAGCCTAAAGTCATGTGCTTCATCCAAGATCTACCGCCTGGAAGAGAGATGAAAACATGTGGAAAGCATATGGGAAGATGAACGGTCCAGTTTAAAAGAAGAAAAAAGGTACTTAACGTAATTGGTAAAGGATAAGGAAGAAAAACAAAGGGGTTAGAGTAAGGTGGTGCCCAATCAATGGACACTAGCGAGACAAGTTTGGATCGGGGGAACAAAGAACTCATCGTGGATAAAACAAGTGATATTGGATCCTAGGTCTCTGACAAATATATAACAAACCAGGATATATGTGTTTAACACTACGATTTTGGTTGTATCAGCACTTATATCTATAAATTCGGGGGTAAACCACTAGGAAATGGGGACTGAATATTTTTTGGGGAGAGAGAGTAAGCAAAGATTTTAAAAAATATTCTTGGGAATAAAGAGAAAAAGGTTTAGCCCTTAGTATTTTGTAACCCACAATTTAATATAAAAACATTCACTTCTTATCTCGCTGACGTAGGTATCAATGTCGAACCTATTTACGTCTTTATAATTTGATTATTAGTTTTATCACTTTTTTTGTTGTGGATTTAAATTAAATTATTTGAGATGTAGAGTAAGCAAAATAACTACTATATTTTGGTGCTAGAAACATAGATGAGGTTATCTTGTTGATTAACTTATGGCATAATTTGGTTACCACTGGAAGGTCTTGGAACAACAAAATATTCATGATCTTTGTCAATAAGTTCGGAAAGATCCTTAGTTACACCGAGAGTTAAAAGCCTTATATTATGTTTTTTCAGGCTTTTAAGTGTTGTTATTCTCTTGAGTTTTGATAAAAATATCAGTTTTGCATTAGATTCATAATATCATTTTTTACACTTGTTATTAGTACCAGTTTTTGTATCTTCATAATTCTGTACAGTTACCTCTTGAGTTGCATTTTAGGGTTTATATCTACAATCCCTTGAAAACTTAAGTCAAGAAAAGAAAGATCTAGTTTGACAAAAATGAGAAAACTTTGGCGAAAATCAATTCTCCATAAGACCAGTAGCTCATTAAGTTAATATTCATGAAGTAATACTAGGGTTACCTGAGTTTCTTTTAAAAATTTATAAAAGTTTTCTTTAGCGAAACCAAGCTTCATTCGACCGAGATTTTGTAAAGTACTCCAAATTGTGTCAGTAGAGGTATCATTTCACAAAGAGTTAACTTCAACACAACTGTTTTAACCTATAATTTTTTATTGGCGTTCTCATTTCAAAAAATAACATACAATAGGGACCATCCTAAGAAATACCTCAGAAGACATAGGATCCTGAAAAGGGTGCAAAGATAAGACATGGAAACTGATATTTAGTTACAAACTGCTGGTCCTAGGGACCAGTGTGTACTAGAAAAACTTTATTCAAGTATTATTTCCTAAACTTGGTGACAAATAAAGCAAGAACAAAGTTTGGTTTGTTTGTTTTTGTGGATGTAGGTAGATAAGTAGGACACGAACGAGCAACAAGGAAAGAAGATGGACCCGATGACTAGCACTTCATCAATTCTGATTCGAAACCCACAGAACCGACATGTTGTCCTTAGGAAGAGCCTCCAAGATGGCGTGACTACATCGAGGCAGGAGAGTAACCCACCTCAGGGTACTAAAAAAGTTCAGGGAAATATAAAATAACACACTTGTCAGACTCAAAGATTTGAACGTTAGGACAAATGACGAGGTCCTACACAACAACGAGGACCATAAACCTAACAATAAGCAGTATTTGGATGATGGCCAACCACATATAACGATGAAAGTGATGATGAAGCTCGAACAAATACAAATCAGGAGGCCGAACGCCTAGCCTACAGGGAGATATAGTAGGAAGCCGAACGACTAAATCATATTTGACTAGATAAGTAATTAGATGTATTCTAAACGACCATAAGTCGGAAGGGTAATCTCTCCGGTCATGAAACACCGATACTATCTTAGCTAGGATCCTCAAGATCCAAAATAAGTGTAAAAAGGAGAATAAAAGACCTGCAACATAAAAACACTGCACTTGAGCAAGAGAACGAACACCTACGAAGAAGGATGAATGTCCGAAGAAGGAGAAAACAAGTAACAATTTCGGAAAACACCATCTCCAACGATAACGCCCGACCTTAAAGGAAGAATATTGTAAAAATTGGCGACGATAGAAAAGATCGCGAATGACCTGGTCGGAGGAATCAATCCCCGGTATGACAAATCTCCCCTAGAGGTATGGTAACCCCAGGGCATAAGATTCAAGGATAGAGAAACGGACCCCGATGAGAACAATTGCGACAGGAAAATAAAAGACAAGATTAAACATGTTGAGTGTATGAACAAGAAGAAAAACGAGAAATTGAGAGGGTAAGAAGTTAGCCGAGGTGATGACGGAAGCGGAGAGGATACGATTGGTGTGGTTTTAATATAGTAGTAAAATAGATTCGATTCTCGGACTTGTGAAGATTTAATTTCTAGACCTAATTTTTAATTACTAAAAATAAATAAGATTAAACAGATTTGGTTTTAAAAATAGATGGAAGAAAACTAGGGTTTAAGATTCCACCATTCACCAATACTTTTGTGATATGCCTAACAATTCTATGCTCAATTTAATCTAAATATGCCAAAAATAGGTCTTTAAAAGAATAATTGTAAATCATAAGCATGAGACATCAAAAGCAGTCAACCCAGCATGACTCATCAAAAGAGAACACAACTATTTAAGAAAAACCATTTTTTTAATTTTAATCAAGCAATTAATAATAAAAGAATTGTAAAGAAATTATAGATAAAATAGACATACCACTTAATTATTGGAAGAAAGGCTTCCTCCGTCACCCCAGTGATGGTGATTAGCTCATTGTAACGGAAACACACTCAAAATAGTCTTTCATTGCTCAAAAAGTGCTTACAATGGTTAAAAAGACGTAACACAGAAGTTTGGATACGCTTATAAGCGTTACAGACGATGTGGTTCAGCGTTACAGAAGAAGGAAAAGAGAACATGAAAGAAAGACGGAGTGTATATGCAGTGGAAAAAGAACAGCTGAAGCAGCTGAGGCTTCGACAGAATCAACGACAGTTTCTGGGCGCCTTTTGTTCTTCGTGTTCTTCTTCTTCGCAGCAGCAGCAGAATTTTTTCGGTGATCCAAATTTAATTTTTCTTGGCTTCTCTTTGCTATATATAGTATTGGTAAACCCTAGCAACTCTAGAGAAGCGATAAGGAACCAAAAATCAACTCCAAATAAACTTGGAATCCGTGTGAAATCAAAACAGGAACGAACTCCTTTTCCCGTCCAAATTCGAATTTTCCAAGCATATTTTTCCGGCTAAATCTCTCTGTTGACGTGTGTTGTGTTATCCCTTGAGTGTTTAATCAATTTGGGGTAGAAAGAACACGTCAAAACTCCATAAAATTCGGTTCCAAATCATCACCGAAGATTTTCTCGTGAAGAAATAATTTCCCGCCATTTTCGGATGTTTGAAATGCAAAAGGGGGTGCCCCGATCCACAGTGTGGGTGCCTTTATCAATTCTTTCCGGGGTGCCTTTATCACTTTTCGAGCCAATTTTCCCCAAATTATTTATTTCTCAAAAATACCTACAAAGACATAAAAAGACACAATAAGTACAAAAACGAACACTATCAAAATAGATAATCGAGCACAATTTAGACACAAAAATATCCCTATCAACGATTTACTAGGAACTGATGGACATTCCATTTCCCCTAAGTGATTTGTGCCGACATTTACTGCCCATTTTGATGTTTGGGAGACACGGTCCAGCACATCAAGGATTACACCAGTCCTTTGTTTCAATGGAATCGTCATGACATAGTGATGTGTAAGTTATTTCCCGCGAGCATTACAGGCGAAACTCCGACATGGTTTGACTTAATTTGAAAAGGTCCATCTCCGACTTCAAAGAATTATCCAAAATGTTCTTAGAAACCTATAGTTGGATACTACTCCTAAATACATTATTTTCCACTCTGTCGAATACACAAAGTTTATACCGATCTTTCTCTTTTCGAATGATTAGTTTGTCATATTTGTCGTATTATGGTTTGTTATGAATGTTATGGTGATATTGTCGCATTTGTAACTAATAAATTTTTATGAGTGACTAAAGTTTTTATGTTGTTTAGCGAAAAAAAAGAAAAAAAAGAAGATATAAATCATAATTATAAATCACACTTTTGCTAAAGCATGTAAACATACATAAATTGTCATATGACCGCACCTAGATAAGGGTGCTAAGGGTGCAAACGATTAAGGAGTGCATTTTCATACTTGTACATATAGGTTTTTGGAGAACAATTTTCATATGGTTGTTATTATGAATCAAGAGTAAATCACTATGCATTATTAGGGGTCTTATGATATGCATTCACAAGGTTCACATTGCATGTCACACTAAATTTGTGGAAACACCAGGTTTTAGGATTCGGATATAAGAATGTTAAAACGCATAATCATTATCCATTGAAAAAATAAAAAAAAATAAAAAATATAAGACTAAAATTATTAAAATATAAAATATATAATTTGGTATAAAAAAATAAAGTGAACAAACTTTTCGTACAAAAAACCCTCTCATATTATTTTTATTAAACAAAAATCATTTTAATTAAAAATAAAAACCCCATTTCCTTTAATAATGATTAAATTTAGTTTGTAGTTATTTTCAATATACCCGAGTTGCCCTTCCTATATAATCTATAAGTTTTAAATGAAAATAAATGTTAAAATCAAATCTTATTTTTTGTGAGAGGAAATCGGCTAAATCAAGTTTGGAGAATCTGACTCAGCTGGTAGCTAGGAACAGAGTTTCGGCTAGGGTTTTTTGAAACAAAAGATATCTTCTCCAAATTGATGGTAGCTAAATCAGTTTGAAACATATATTCAGTTGTTGTTTAAGTGAAAACCGAGTTCGTTTTCGTTGTTGTTTAAGTGAAGAACAAAACTCTAGACTCAGTTGTGTTGTTTTATCAGGTAAGTTTGATTTTGATTTTACTTTATTGTCATTTAAAATCCTTTGATTATTTGAAGAACTGAGTTCGTTTTCGTATTTGTTTAAGTGAAGAACAAAAACTCTAGCTTCAGTTGTATTTCAGGTAAGTTTGATTTTGATTTTCGTTTTCGTTTTTTTTTTTTATGATTTTGATCGTATTTTAATTTTCAATTTATTGATTTTGGTTGTTATTTGATTATCAAACTTTTGAAGAACCGGACTCGTTTCCGTTTCTGTTTAAGTGAAGAACAAGAACTGTAACTTCAAATTATTGGTATTTTGAAGATTCCTACTGAAGTTTCAGTTTATTCTTTCAATTTGATTATATTCTCATTCGGTTCAAGTTGTTGTATTAGTTCAATCATTCATCTCAAACTGAAATTCAACTTTCAGGTATAATTGAATTTTGTTGTTGTTGAATAATTGAGTTTATGTTTATTATAAAACTCAGATCCATTTGTTTTTAAGATTTTTATGTTTATGTTGTTGATGTTCTTATTCAAATCTATTGGAATCAAAATTGTTATGTTTTTGATGTTCTTATTCAAATGTTGTTGTTTATATTTACAGCCAGTGAAACTGTTTTTTGTTTCATACTTTTTCATGTAGATTATTGGAATCATAATTTGTTATTTAGTTGATGTTAATTGTCAATTTTTGTTGTTTGTTGTTGTTTATATTCACATCTAGTGAATTTTTTTTTGGTTTCATAACTTGTCTTGTATATTATTTGAATCAAATTGTTATGTGTTTGATGTTCTTATTCAAATGTTGTTGTTGGTGTTGTTGTTTATATTCACATCCAGTGAAAGTGTTTTTTGTTTCATACTTTTTTTTTGTAGATTATTGTAATTAGAATTTGTTATGTTTTTGATGTTAATATTCAATTTTTGTTGCTGTTTATATTCACAGCTAGTGAAACTGTTTTTTGTTTCATACTTTTACTTGTAGATTATTGGAATCAGAATTTGCTATATTTTTGATGTTCTTATTCAAATGTTGTTGTTGGTGTTGTTGTTTATATTCACATCTAGTGAAACTGTTTTTGGTTTCATACCTTGTTCTGTATATTATTGGAATCAGAATTTGTTATGTTGTTAATGTTCTTATTCAAATGTTGTTGTTGGTGTTGTTGTTTATATTCACATCTAGTGAAACTGTTTTTAGTTTCATACCTTGTTCTGTAAGTTATAGAATTTGTTCTCGCTGTTATTTTTCACAAAGAGGATAAATATCTTTTCGTATTGGTCTACAAGCATCTGTTTGTGATTTGAAGGGTAGTATATGTTCAAGTTGGTGTCAATTCTCTGTTCTTTCTATTAAAATTTCCACATAGTTTGTGATCAACAAAAGGTTATCAGTTCTGATTTTGATCTCCAATCGATTGATTTATTTACTTTTTTTAATAAGCTTCCATCTCTTGAGTTACATGTAAGGCATAGAGATGAGTCCTCTGGTTCTAGTTCAGAAATTTCAGGAATCATACCATTTGAGTAGACACAAAGTTTAGGAATTATATCTTTTGAGCATGTAACACTTAGAAATTTAGTTGATTATGATGTCCGTAATAAAGTTAAAGAACCGTTGAAGTCGGCGCATTAGTTAGGCCTTTTTCAGGGTGTCAATCAGGTGTCTAATGGAGGTGTTCAACAAATTCACTCCGATTTGTTAAAATATCATGCAATATTTGGTTATTCATTTAAGATGACAAGGAATGAGAATTTGAGGATTGGTGCATGTTGTTCTAAGAAGGAAGAAGAAAAATGTGAATGACATATATATGCTGTTTCTATTGATGGTGTTGAAGGTAGTCCTTTTATTATCAAGGAGTTAAATAAGAAGCATACTTGTTGTGGCGGAGTTGTAAGCAGACCACATCTGTCAAAGAAACTAATTAGTAGCTTGATTCTTGAAGAGATTAAACAAAATCCAAAGAAGAAGACAAATGATATTATGAATCAGTTTACAAGAGAGTATGACTTTGACATTAGTCTTTATTATGCATATGCAGGGAAGAGGCATGCATTGAATATTACATGAGAAGAGAACGAGAAATCATTTATGTACTTGAAATGGTATACCAACAAATTGACTAAAACCAATCCTGGATCTCGTGTTGTTTTGGAAGTTGAAAATGGGACTCAAAAATTTCAGAGATTGTTTATCTGTTTCGGAGCATGCATTCGTGGGTTCAATTACTGTCGTCCTTTGTTAATCCTTGATGCAGCACATTTGAAGAGCAAATACCTTGGTCATATCATGGCAGCAACAGGTCTAACCGGGAATGAAGGTAAGTTTCTTAAACATTCTATTTTTTTATGAGTTGATAAATAGGTTTGTTATTTAATCCTATACAGATGAAACCTAACATCATGCTACAAACAGATGAAACCAAGATGAAAATCAATGAAACCTATTTTTACAAAAAAACATCTGCCGAAATTGGTTTCATCGTTTTTTTATATGCTAAGACATTTTTTTCCTGTTCTTTTTTCAGAAATATATCCTTTTGCTTATGTTGTTGTTTCTTCAGAGAATGACGCCAACTGGAAATGGTTTTTGGAGAATTTGAAGCAAGTCATTTTTCCTATGCGTAAAAATCTTACTTTTATGAGTGATCGAGGTAGTGGTTTGGTGAATCAAATCCCTGATGTATTCCCTGATGCTGATCATGGTTAGTGTTATTGGCATATGAAGAACAATATCAATACATACTTGCCGAAGTCCAGTAAATTTTATAAAAATTATGTGCTTGGGTCGTTTGAAAAATGTGCGTATGCTAATACACATATAAATTTTTCAGAGAACTGGAAGAATTTGTTGCAGGTCAAAAATCAGAAGTTACAAGATTATCTGAGTAGATCTCCGATTGATAAATGGGAAAGTGTTTATTTCCCGGGTCGTCGTTATGGTAGGTTGTGTTTGGATATTGTTGAGAGTTTCAATAGTTGGATCGTTGAAGAGAGAGAGAAGCCTATAGCCATCATAGTTGATGAGATCATAGTGAAACTTATGAATCAAATGTGTGTACGTCTCGAACAATATGCAATATTATTGAAGTGGCGAGAAACTTTATGTCCAGAATTTGAAATTGAGTTGTACAACAACAAGATGCACGACCGTGAATATAGTGTCACCAAGTGGTCGCAATATGTGTTTGAAGTTCATTCGACATTAACACAAAAGGTTGATTTGGAAAGAAGAACATGTTTTTGCAACCGCTGGAACATCAAAGGTTTTCCTTGTGCCCACGCTATCCGTTGTATCATGATGATAAATGAAGAAGACCCGTATAAGTATGTTGAATTCTACTATACAGTAAAGTTCTACCGTGAATCCAATGCAAGAACAATTAATCATGTTCCCACAGTTGAAAAGCCTTCGATTGTGTCTCCAAAATCTCTTGTTCTTGGTCTTGATGCTCTACCACAACCAGGTCGTCCAAGGAAGAAGAATAGAATTCCTAATACAGGTTCAGTTCCTAATAAGAAGATGAGAAATTGTGGTATCTACCATATTTTGAGTGCCCATAACCGAAGGACATGCCCTGTGCGAAAGATGTGAATTCATTTTGACAACAATTCATCGACTTTCATTTTCTTTAGACTACTATATGTTTTAATCTACATATTTTTATTTTTCTTTTTCTATAATTTTTACAGTTAAAATTTCAATTTTCTCCAGGTCTTTCATGTTTTTTATTTTTAGATTAAGTTTGTCAGAGTTGCATGCTTTTATAATTTGTTGGAACCAAAATAGGTTTTATAGTTTGTCACATTCTTCAGGGTTTTTATATCTTTAAGTTGATGGAACCCTTTTTGGTTTCATCATGTTTTTTCATCTAGAACAATATGAACCCAAAAAATGTGATGGAACCTTTTTTGGTTTCATCGTTTTTTTCATCTGGAATAAGATGAAACAAAAATAAATGATGGAACTTTTTCTGGTTCCATTATGTTTTTTCATCTGGAACAAGATGAAAACCAAAAATAATGATTGAACCTTTTCTGGTTTCATCATGTTTTTTCATCTGGAATAAAATGAAACAAAAAATATTGATTAACAGAAAAATATCATCATGTAATAAGATATAAAAAATCATGGAATAAGATGTTCATCCTTGATTAAGAGAAAAATATCACAACATATTTTATAACTTAAGAGTAGTGATTGATGAAAAGACTGTTCTTAGCTACCTTCTGTTTACAAATCATTGAATAAGGTGTTTTACGGACAACCATTGTATTTTTACCAAAAATTAATTGATTAACACTGTTCTTAGTTTCAACCTTTTTTTTCACAAACTCTAACCCAAACTCTGTTCCAATGTTTTTTACCACCATGAACTGCATCTTCTCTTCCATGAACAGACAACCACCATTAACGCACCATCAGTCTTCTTTCTCTACCACCATTAACGAGACACACCTGAAAAGAAACCAAATAATTGCACAACTGAATCTTCATGTTACTCCTCTTCCTTGATGTTGCAAGTAGTCCTCCTCCACCCTAATGTTTGCTCGTCTTTTCTCCATTATAACTTTAAGTTGCAAATTTGGACTCATAGTCTGCAACTTTGTCAAGGAGTATCTTGCATGCCAACTTTGGCCTCATATTTTTCACCTTTTTTTTATGTGCTCTTCGGACGAAAAATTTCCTTTCAAAAGGCTCTTCATGTAATAATAAACATGAAGTCCGCAATCATTCCTGAAATTAACAAAACAATATCTTTAAATTGAAAAAGACAAAAAAGGATTGAAATGAAGATATCACAAGTTCTTTTAAAAGTACTTACACATCTTTTTGACAACACAAAAGGGTTTTCAAAATAAATTCTTTTGTTTGACTTGCCGGGTCTATGCAGAGCTTTGCAACATGTTGTTTGAATGCTGACACCATTCTTTCTTTCATGCTTTCATCACTTTTGTTGCATTCATCTTCATTGGAGGCCATTGATTTGTAGTGAGAGAATTCTCCAGTATCATTATCAAAGACTAACAATGTCCAGTGATATGATTTTTCACTTATTTTTGTTAGCAATGGAACGAATACAAATTATGGAGTGTAATACATTTTATCAATGAAAGCTTCAATTACAGTGTGACAATTTTGCCCGATTGAGTGCAGTGTCTAAAATTCATTAAAAAATCAAAAATTAAATTCTAATTTTAATCCTATATAGATGAACCCTAACATCTTGCTACAAACAGATGTAACCAAGATGAAAATCAGTGAAACCTATTTTTACAGGAAAAATGTAACTAAAACAGATGAAACCTTACTTTATGAAATCGAAATTGGTTTCATCGTTTTCAGAAAGACACTGTATAAGAGAATTTGGATGAAACTTACATAGACATATGTTCTTAGAAAAACGGCCCTTTTGTACTTATGAGCACCATCTGGTTTCTTGATGTTATTTGATATGTTCTTTTTGCAATTTGAACATGTAGAAATTAATCATATCTCCTGCAATGTCACCTTTTCCTATCAAGGTGTTCATATTCCTTCCTGTAATGTACATGCCCAGATTTTTCTTCTCCCAAGCCATGTCACTGTTGTTAAATTGTTGAAAAACAAATTAAATATTTAAGAAGAAGAAAAGGAACTGAAACACTTAAATTATGAAACCAAAAAACTTAATGGTATGAATGCCACTTACCTTTCATTGTGCATTTTAAAATATCTGCGCACAATCGGTTTTTCATTTGAATCCAGCACTTGTATAATTTTTAAGTTGTCCACTGCTTTCAACTTGACTTCCCTTTTCTCTTTTTGTTTTTTTATCAAACTTTGTAGTTTGCTTTCTGCTCACACAACGAGTCTTGTTCTTTTCTTCTTCTTAGCTTCTCCAGGTGTATAATCCTGCATCTTAACAGGTGCTTGCATGCTCCTTTTGTTTTTTCTCACCCTTGAGATTATGTTACTCACTTTTTGTTCAGGACTAACGTCTTCACTATCTTCTTTGTCATTGTCAGTTTGCGTCAATCCCAACTGGAAATGAGGCATATCATATTCTAAAGTAATTACATCATTTTCCATGTTTATAAAAGAGTAGTAGCACATGCCTTTACTTTCTGGATTTGATGTAAAAGTCTATTTTGCATATTCATCTTCTATTTGTTGAAGAATAGTTTCATCAATTGAACCCTGGCTTTGAGTTGACACTTCAATCTGTATCTCTGGCTTTGATGAAGAACTTTTCTTCGCATCCAATTCTACCCTCTCAACCACTCTGATATCTTCTATTGTGTCTGGAGTCAATTCAAAAACTTCTTCTATTGCCCTCCTCAAGTTAGTCTTCGACAAAAAAAATTCAATTTGTTCAGCCACCTTTATATCTTCAGTTGTGTTTGGAGTTATCTCCAATACTTCTTCCATTATATTATCTTTGGTTTGATTCCCTTTGATTTCATATTCTACTTTATCAGCCACCCCCAAATCTTCAATTTTCTTCAGAGTTAACTCTGAATATCTTCAATCAGTTGCTGAGTTTTGCATTCATATGATGCAACCTTTTTTGGTTCCATCAGCTCTTGCTCCTGAACTTCTCTCTTCATTTGATGAAAACTTTTCTGGTTCCAACACCTGTTGCTCCTGAACTTCTCCTTCACTTGATGAAATCTTTTCTGGTTCCACCAAAGAATCCTCCAAATCTTCAGTTAATCCTTGAATCTGAATTCATGAGATGCATGAGCTGAAACCTTTTTAGGTTCCACTGCATCATGTTGAATCTAAACTTCTTCATGAGCTGAAACCTTTTTAGGTTCCACTGTATCATGTTGTTCTGTTTCTTCAGACATATTCATTACCTGCAAGATTTATTGATTTCAAAAAAATTAGATTCAAGGACAACAAACAAATCAAATCAAAGTAAAGTAAATTATCACCTCATCATTGTCATACTTTTGTTCACTATCTTCTTCAACCTCAACATTACCAGCATCTTGTTCTATCATTTCATCCACAATATTTATAACTTTGGTTATCAATTTCTGCGATATTTAACATATGTTAGATACTACCATTAACCCAACACACACAAATAAATAATATCATATTTAACTCATCTAAGATTTAACATATCATCTCCACATCTTGTTCAGTGTTTGAAACTGTTTCTTCCTTATCTTTCTTACGTTTCTTTCCCACGTAAGTCTTCTTCACTGGTTGTAAATTATTTTCAGCATCATATTTTGCACGAATTGATTTATCTTCTTCTGAAAGCCCATTGTCCAACGCTTGTAAGTTTTTCAATCAAAATTCTCGCCCACATACATTTTTCCTTGTAAGGTGTATCTTCATTTCCAGTTCCAATACTCTCTTCATTTCTATCACCAACACTCTCTTCATTTGTTTCACCAACAATATCTTCATTTCTTTCAACAACATGCATTATCCTCTTCATTTCCATCACCATCTATGTACTCTTCAACATGAATTTCCTCTTCCTCTAACGCTGGACCAAGTATATTTCTTGTTCATTATATGAAAGCAAGAAGGATCCCTGATGGTAACCCACATTCATCCGTGGAACACAAGAAAAGTTATGATTAATAAATTGGAATTAAATGAACTATGGAACCTTTTTCTGGTTCCATAATTTCTTTTTCATCTGGAATTAGGTGCAACCAAATAAATGATTGAAATTTTTAATTCTCAGACATTAAAAATTATAAACAAACAAGAACTGTTGTTGCTTTTACCTTGGAGAAAATTTCTGGTTTATTGCAGAGATCATCAAAATTATTCACCACTTGCTTGCTTATTTCATCAAGGTTCCATCTAAGGACCTTGCGTACATTTCGCTCTCATCTTCTCTCAAAGTGATGTTTGTCATCTCAACAAACCAATACTGTAAAAAATCAATACACAATTCAACATTTAAATTAGTAATCAAACTTGGGAAAAATAAAAAACAAACATTTTATGAATAAAAAGAAACAAAAATTAACTTACCAGTGGGTAAATGACGCAACCTGATACATCATCAACTTCTTCAGCTTTAATTATAGACTCAATTAGATTTCCATGCAAAACATCAGGCCAACACACTTTATTCATCTCAAATACTTGGTACAAGTATTTTGATGTCAGATTCTGCCCACCTTTGTTTGGGAAAAATATCGAAACCAAGAGATAGAGTATGAATAGGTTGACGAAGTCTTCAGTTTGGTTTCATCTCTTGTTGTTTCCATCATAGCTCTGACAATATCAGTTTTCCCCATCTTCTTAGCTCCTTTAAAATACTGAACTTGAAACATGTTCACCTTTTTCTTCAGCTCAACATCTTGGTGTATATCTACATTCTTCATAATTTGTAGACCAAAGATGACAACGAACTGTTCAGGTGTTGTCCAAAGTATCATATTCCTTGCTCTCATCAATTTGAAACAATCTGGTTTATCACCCTTTACACTTCTATAAAATGACCCTAAGATCATCTGAACTGCTCTTGTTGTTTTCTTTAATTTTTCTGCTTGAAGGGTACCATCGAAGAACGGTTTGAAGAAACGCCAGAATGGACATGCAACAAGTGCCTTCATGTGTTTTTCTTTAGTTTGTATCAATGCTTTTATTTTTAGTGGCTCTGCACACAAATGTTGTAATGAGCATCTGTATGGATCTGGATTTTTTTTTTCCTGTTACAGAATAAGTAAACCATTAGCACAAACAGAACTTGTCTCAATCATACAGGAAGACGATGAAACCAAATTTGGTTCCATAAAAATAGGCATTAAGTAAAAAATACCAACAAAGTTGGTCACAACCATACATTCATAAAATATGATGAAACCAAATTTGGTTCCATAAAAATAAGCATTAAGTAAAAAACACCACCACAGTTGGTCACAACCATACATTCACAGAATATGATGAAACTAAATTTGGTTCCATAAAAATAAGCATTAAGTAAAAAACATCAACATAGTTGGTCACAACCATACACATAATATGATGAAACCAATTTTGGTTCCATCAAAATATCCATTAAGTAAAAAGCACCAATACTTTTGGTCACAACCATACACAAAATATGATGAAACCAATTTTGGTTCCATCAAAATGGCTATTAAGTAAAAAACACCAACACTGTTGGTCACAACCATACACAAAATATGATGAAACCTGTTTTGGTTCCATCAAAATAGCCATTAAGTAAAAAACACCAACACTGTTGGAACAAACCATAAAAATAAATTGTAAAATATTTTTTTGGTTCCATCCAAATAGAGAGTAAATAAATTAGGTCAAAACATATGAAACCTAAAACCATGCTACAAACAGATGAAACCTAGATGAAAATCAGTGAAACCTAGTTTCAGAAAAATGTAATAGATATTAAGTAAATAGATTAGGTCAAAACAGATGAAACCTAAAATCATGCTACAAACAGATGAAATCAAGATGAAAATCAGAAAAACCTAATTACAGAAAAATATAATTGAAACCTAACTATGAAACCGGTGATTTCGAAACAGATTAAACCTTATTAACCAAATTTATTGATGAAACCAAAATCGCGAAACTAAAAATCATGGATGCATTTTGATTTTCAACCATAAACAATCACATAATATGATGAAACCATAAACTTCAATTTACCTTTTGGAGATTCTTGTTTCTTAACTGTTTTATTAAGTTTTTTGTTCATCTTTTTATCTTTCTTTATGTCTTGTTTCTTCAATATTTTTAATGATCTTCAGTGATTCTGGTTAGGTTTAAATTGTTAGAGAATGAAATAGAAACTTTAGGGAGATGATGATGAGTTAAAAGTAGAAGTCTCAATTCTACTGATGATGATGAACAACCTTTGAGAATCAGAAATTCAGGATGATGATGATGATTTATGTGATGATTTTTGTTTCAGGGAGATTTATGTGATGATTTTGGATATGGATGATGATGACGATAATGCTGTTTCAGGAGTTTTTTTAGATGATTTTGAAAATTCTGAGCGGTTTGATTTTGGAAGTTATTGAAGAGAAAAGTTAAAGAGGGAAATAATGAGGTCAAATTCAAATTAGTGAGGAGTTAATGAAGGTGAGCAGTTTATAAGTGAGGCTAATATGGACAATTGAGTTGTAATGGGTTTTTTGTATCAAATTTGTTTTGTTGGGTTTTATGTAGTTGGACATATTTGGGCTTATAACCCACGACCTAAATAAAATATAAAAATGGAAAACCTGGGAAAACGTATAAAGATTTCGTACTAAAGCAAATGTTCCAACGCGAAATCATCATTGGCTTTTGTTATGACTCACAAGTTAGTTCTATTAAATCAACTTATAAATAGCCCATTAATAAAAATTTTCTCCTAGTGAACCTCACTATAAAGGATGATAGGCCGTGCAATCTTCCTTATATTATTTCTTAGAGTTTGTTACGAAAAATTAAGTAGAGCATATTTAATGTATTGAGAATAACAAAAATTACATAAATACACAAGTTATTTGTAACGCCCCACACGCATAATTCTAGACTGGCCACCCTAAAATAGAAGTGTGGCATACTCATGAAACACTTTAAACACTCAAACCATCAAGATAACAAATGGAGATCCGGTTATCGTATGAGGATCTTCAAAATAATAAGTTTAAAAAATCTTATTTAAAAAATGACGAGAGTTATAAAAGATCTTTAAAACAAAAGTCTATCTTCGACATGCAGGTCGGTTATATAAGTTAAACGATAAGAATCTTACTTAAAATAAAGAAGTCTAGACTTAAAAACAAACTATAAAGACATTTGGATGTTTAAGCACCTTGAAGAGAAAGATGATGTAGCTTTCCGGAACAAAAAGTCGTTCTACTAGTTAGGTTACTCCGTGGCCACCGTTCCCTGAAAAATAATAGTAAGTTGGGTTAGACCCCAACTTAAAGTAGGCTTTCACAACCTTATAAAACTTACAAATAACCTAGCAAACCCAAAATTCTTGAAATAGCGATAAAATACGAAAATGGTTTATAGGAGTATCTCTTGGTAAAATAATAGATTCGACGAATAAAAATAGTTACAGAACCTCATATTATGCATAGGACACAAATACACCAAAAATAGAGGTTAACACGTAGTAATAAAACATATTTCCCACCCACGGAATTAATCGACATCCCCTTTCTATAATTTCAATCTCTAACCATACTATGACACGTATCGACTCTTGCGTAGTCCACTTAATTCTCAATCGTGCGTCAGAAATAAGTGTTTTAGATCCCATTCAAGATAATAGATTCTTATCTTCTAGGAGACCCCTCGGTCTTCTCCCAACATTAATTGGGAGTCAATCCAACTACGAGTCTCAAACAGATGAAATACAAGCACAACCACCACTATTACTCCCCAGTGATATATTGTTGACTAACTTTTACACTCAAAATTGCATCATCTATAACAGGTGAGTATGTATAGGAGTCTACTGAACTCTGTCACAGTCTAACACAACTATCCCTACTCAAATCAATAATACTAAGCTAACTGTCGCATACTGTAAACATCAACAAGATATAATTGTGATTAACAGTAATCACTACAGATCCTCACACTTATAAGTTGTGACAGAACCTTACAGGAATACTAACTGTCACTTACAGGTGACTCTATAGACTTATCACTTACAGGACAATCTAACAGTTGGATTCTGAGATACAAGCCATTCCTTAAAACTATCGGTGGTGCAAATATATAGACGCAATCAACAATACAAGGGGTTTTGGGGATACTTACCATGATCCATTTTTCTTGACATTTATTCATCTGAACCATAAGAAAAATGGGTTATTCATATCCAAAAATCAGCTCGTTCCAATGGTTTATTACAGAATTATACACATTACAACATGACTGCTTTCAGCATCAACACACAGGATTCAGTCACGATTATCTTATGATTTTAGGTACCTAAAATTCTCAAAACTTCATGAAATTTCTTCAGTAGGTTACCTATACGTATACAAACATCATACTAAAATTGCATCTGAATGCGATATACAGATATTGAAAAACAATACAAACAGTTGAGTGTCCAGAGTCTGAATTCAGCACATTGCAGTCTCAGTTTATTCAATCTTTGCAGTAGTAAATTGAACCTGATCATCATGAAACTCTTACGGTATCTTTATAACTCATAGTCACACAATATATTCAAATTTCATAATAATCTGACGGTTTTATAAAGAAATGCACATAATACAGGATGATTGTTTTCACCAATAACAAACAATAATCAGTCAAAGTCCTATAGAATTGGTATTCATTACATGTGAGTGTAAGTAGCAACTCCTATCAGTAGGAAACTAACAAGAAAAAAAAAAAAAAAAAAAAAAAAACTAGGATTCCTGTATAGTTCATAGCACAACGAATTTGACAGCACCACCAAGTAGAAACCTTGTGCACATGCGCAACTACTCATGTCAAGAAGAAAACTAACAACTGTGGTTATTCCCAGACTGTAATATCACCACCCTCATTACTCAAGTCATGCTTATAAAGAAAATCAGAGAAGAAATGTAAATTAAACTTTCTCTGAACCATTATTCTCTGTATCTCCCTAAAATTATTTATATTTGTTAAGTCAATTTGCAATGAGTATAAGAGATAGAAAACCTACCTGATTCTTTGCTACCACGATTCTCCTATAGGCTTCAGTATGATTCCTAAGTCTTCCTCTCTTCTCCTCCTCAATTCTCCTGGAATCTGCTAACAGAATCCCCCCACATGTATTGTTTACGACTATTTCCCTTAATAGTTTCTTTCCTAAATAAACCGAATGTAACCCTAACTACTCGAAAATTCTAATTAGTCTTCCTAATCTTACTCGGATTCCTCTCACAAATTCCTAACTAAACCCACGTTCCTAACCGTGTGGGAGTCACTAGCCTACCAACTAACCTAAGTCAGACACTATCGGATAAGCAATTCTAGGATAAAAGGTTTACAATCTCCCCCCCCCCCCCCCTAAAAAGAAAAGTTTTTCGTCCTCGAAATGAAGCTGTACTTACTAGATTGTTGAAGAAATAAGGGTAACGAGTCACCATGTACTCCTCACGTTCCCAGGTGACTTCCTTGTCATTTTGATGGTGCCACTGAATATTAACCATAGGAATGGTCTTCCTTTGAAGGATGTGCTCTCGGCGATCAATGATTCTATACGGATTTTCTTCATAATATACATCCTTATGTAATTCCAGATTCTGATAGTCTATTACTGAGTGTTAATCTACGTCCCGCACATTCTTAGGCCCAAGTCTAGTCCCAAGTGAGAGACTTTAAGCATGGATACTTGATAATCACAAGAATCATTGATACCCCCAAACTTAGTGTAAAAACTACTCTCAGATGGACTCAAAACTATTGGTTGGATCTTAGGGTCTTTAGGGTCAGAACTAGACTCAGCTTCTTTTATAGGAGGAAATAATGTAGACTTAGAAACTGGTAAAGGTTCACACTTAGCTTTCCAAATATTATAAGTGTCCATCAAACGGGTAGAATCTAACAAAGTATGCACCTCATTAATAACACTATCATTGTCAACATCAAACCCAAAGTGGGCTAGGCATTTCTCTAATGGATCTTCTAACGAAGTGTTTGGTAAAAATTTCTGAACTGAAGTACTAGTTATATTCACTTCTTCTAAATCATAGATCTCACAAGAAGGTTGTCTACTCATACTAAAAAGATTCAGTTCAATAGCCATTTTACCAAAAGAAATATTAATTATTCCATTTCCATAATTGATGACGATATTATTTGTAGCTAAAAAGGGATGACCTAAGATCACTGGTACTTGAGTCTCTGGGACTTGAAAAGGTTGGGTGTCTAAGACATCAAAATCCACTGAGGAAACAATTCTGTCAACCTGAATCAAATCATCCTCTATCACGTTAAAATTCTCTATGAGTCTATCATCTTCGTCAGAGACTATTGTCTTCGAGTCGTTAGACTCCAAATCACTAGTCTCAGGACAAACTTGTTCCTCTAAAACATCATCATACTCATAAGAACAAGGAAATATTACTTCGTCCAAAGTAATGTTATCTCTAGTCAACTCCTCTTCCTTTTGAATATGTGAATAATCATCAATATTATTAGGATGTAAACTAGAGACAACATTATTATCGTTATGCTCAATTGGTGTAACAGTTTCCTCGTCATTATGGCTACGGATTTCTTCATCAACATTATAATCATCATCATAATAATATGAAGATGTTTGAACTTTATCTAAATATGTAGTGTCTTCTATTCTAACCTCGTCCTCTAAATTAGGTAAATATTCATCATTATTATCAAGGGTAAAAGTGGAAACACTGTATTGGAAATTAAGATCATTTCGAGCAATATTATTCTTTGCAGATATTTCATTCATACTTAACATGAACCTATTTCTATCCTCAATCATCTGCTTGTTATTCTCAGCTATTTGCTTGTTATACTCAGCTATCTGCTTGAGGGATTCTTCTAGAGAAAGAGTTGGACTACTAATTGTTCTCCCCATACTTAATGCCAAACTATTTGTTATCTCAGATAGCTTCTTGAGTGATTCTTCTAGAGGTGTAATAGGTTCATGATGAGTACTAGGTTGCAACTGCTCTAGGTCATCCCTCCGAGACAAAGAACTCTAATTTTGCTCATTTTCATGTTCAAAAGACGGGTGCATGTATGAATAGTAATTGGGATCACCTTGGTATGAACCATAACCTTCAGAAGGTTGGTAGTGGTCCCAAGTACTATCCACACTATGTTGGTAGTATGTATAATGTCTATTTTGAAATTCAGTCGGATATTCATTGTATTGGTCCTTATAATACCAGTTCGACATTTTCTATATAAAAAAAAAAATCCTAATAAATTTACAATAATAAACTCTAAAAATAAATCCTACCGAAAGGGGTTCTAAACAAACACAAACAAGGCCGACTCAACCAAATCAAACCTACTGAATCTAGCAAACAAAAAGTATGATGGCTCCACTTAGATTGTTTCTAGACCAGCTTCTATTCTTTCGAAAGGAAACTAGTTACAGTTTTAGCAAACCTCTTAGAACAATCCGAATTAGATTAAGTTGAAGAGAAATAGGATAAGCTCTAAGGAGCTTTGATAACCCTGTCTCTTTGGAACTTTTCCCTGGGTTACAAGGCGGCTCTAATCAACTTAAAATAATCTTCTTGAACCTTGAGTTAGGCTAATAAAGTAACCAATACAGTCCTTTTGAATGATTTTCTAATAAGCTCGTTACCCTATAGATCTCTTTCTAGTCAAATTTTAGGCTTAGGTTCGCGTTAAGTAACGTGTTCCTAAGGAGGGCAAGAAGGAAACGGTGATGAAATCCGAGTCCTTATCTTATATTGCCATTCCTTGCCCTTTACTAGAAAATTAATTCCGTATTCAAGTCCTCAACATATATGCATTACGAAGGAATACAGAAAGCCCACTGACAGGGGATTCGTGGGTGGTTAGAGTCTTACCTCCCGTACCAGACGGGGGATGAATCGGTTGTAGTCGACTCGGGCCACCGACTCCTGTGTCAGTGTATGAACTCGAGGGGATGAGACAATATCGTAATTGTCGTCCTTCCCTGTGCAGTTTATATTTGATACCCTTCCGTAGGGTTTAAAAATTAATAAAATATCCAAAGTCAAAAATAAAGTCCAAAAAGTGTCCAAAATAAAAGAAAATTACAGAAATAATAAAAATTCCTAATTAATAAATCCTAAAGAAACAAAATCTAAAAAAAAAAAAAAAAAATCTAATTAATAAAAATAAAATCTAAAAGTAAAAGTCTTTGTCTTCTTCTCCGTTCTTTAAGCTTTAACTTTTAACTCCAAGTATTTAACTTTAACTTCAAGTCTTTGATCACCAAAGTCTTTGGCTTTATTTTCTTTCAATCCAAGATCCAAACCTGTAGCAAAAATAGAAATACCCAAAGAACGTAAAATAGAACAAAGTAAAAATAAATAAAATAAAAATCTAACTAAACCAATTAACCTAAAAATAAATAAATCTAAAAACAATTCTAAAAACAAGTCCGCGTCGGCGGCGCCAAAAATTGATGGAATTTTAGAATAGTGGTAAAAACGTGTCGTTCTCTCGAACTTGTGAAGAATGAATTTAGATTTTAATAAACTAATTTTTTAAACTACAAATATGCACAAAAGATGAAAATGATATTCACAACTTATTGAGTTTATGGATTTCACCATTAACCAATTAAGGTGATTCAATCTACTCAATATTCATGACATTCTTTCGTTTAATTTGATTCTAAAATATTGCAATAGGTAGATTTCTAGAATAACAGTTGTATAACAAAAGCATGGAATATCTAAACCCTAGGCAAAGCATATAACATCTAACGAAATCACAACTGCTTAATAAAAATCATTTAATCAAATTTTTAATCAAGGCAAAATAATCATAAAAGAAATTGGAAAAATTAATTAAAAATAGAAATGTACCACTTTTATTGAAACAATAGCTTCCTCCGCCACCTCAGCAAATGGGGTTTAGGTCCTCATTTTGAAAACATTCTCAAAATACTCATGCATGGCTCAAAAATGTGTTTACAAGAGGAAAAATAATTGACACAGAAAGTTTGCTACGGATATAAATGTTACAGAGAAGAAAAGATATTGTTGCTAGATGTTACCAAAGAGCTTACTTCAAAAGAATAGGCGACGGGGATACACAGCTACGGCAACGATTTATTCAAACTTTTGGCAACATTTTCTTCATCTTCTTCATCATGATCATCACGAGCAGAATTTCTGATTCTTGATTATGAGCTTTTGGTCTCTCCATACCCCCCCCCCCCCCAGACTTCATCCAATCGATTCCTTTATATACTAGAATACCAAATATCCTCCAATAACTCCTCCAAATCTTCAATCAATCCTCACAAAAAATTCACGGGAAGAAAATATTTCTCGGTGATTTTTTTGTCCTAGATTTGTTTCTCTTTTTCCATTGATTCTCGATCATATTTAATAGACAGAATGTTGGTGAGGCTTGTTGTTTCCTTGTTTCCTTGCCATATCCCGAGAGAATTCCTCTCAATAAAAGCCGAGAATGATCCCCGATTTGATTTGATATTTTCAGGAGATTCTCTTGGTTATCTTTCAAGTTTTCACTTTGTGCACGATTCCTTAATAAGACAAGAAGATATCTTGTCGTAAAAGCTGTAAAAATCTCTTCAAATACTCTTCACTAATTCATGCAGATGGAATATTTTGAGTTAATTATTTTCCCGCCACTTTTGAATTCAAATTCAAAGAAGTGGGTGCCTTTATCCACATGAGGGGTGCCCTAATCCAATAAGAAGGTGCCTTTAACACTTTTGCTGGGGATATTTTTAACACTTTTTAAGCCAATTTTTCCCAAATGTTTATTTCTTTAAAAATACCTACAACCACAATAAAATTACAATATAAGTACACAAATGAGAACTATACAAATTGAGATCAAATAAGACACGAAAACGTGTCTATCATCGTGACCCTTACTAGATTGCGGTAACCCAGTGATAAAATCCATGGATATGTTTTCCCACTTCCACTTTAGAATAGGTAAAGGGTGTAACTTACCAGCTGAGTTTTCGTGTTCGATCTTTACTTACTGACAATTTAGACACTTTCGGACGGGGTCTGCTATATCACGCTTCATTCCAGACCACCAATATCGCCGCTTCAAATCCTTATACATCTTATTACCACCAGGATGTATAGTATACTTGCTTTGGTGTGTTTCATCTAAAATTGTTCGCCTCAAATCCTTAACATCTGATACGTATAATCTTTGATTATACCTCAACCCACCATCTTGGGCAACAGTAAAGCTCTTATGCGTTATTTCCTGTATTTTCCCTAGTTGACTCTTACACCATTCATCCTTAACTTGAGATTCCATAATACGACGCAATAGAGATGGACCGATAACCATACTACCAAAGAAAAAGTCTTGACCTTTAGTCGTACCAATGTCGAAATCAAAACAAGCAACCTCTTCTAACATACTCCACTGTTGTACCATCAAAGAAGCTACTATTCCTATTGGTTGTCGGCTCATAGCGTCAGCTACCACGTTAGCTTTCCCTGGACGATATTCCAACTTGAAGTTGTAATCTTTTATTAACTCCACCCATCTCCTCTTACGCATATTCAACTCTTTCTGAGAGAATAAATACTTGAGACTCTTGTGGTCAGTAAAGATCTCAAACTTCTCACCATATAAATAATGTCTCCAAATCTTAAGCGCAAACACCACAGCGGCCAACTCAAGATCATGTGTAAGATAGTTTCGCTCATGTGGTCTCAACTATCGCTAAGGGTAGGCGACTACCCTGTCATTCTGCATCAACATACATCCCAACCCATGAATCAAAGCATTAGTAAAAATTACCTTCTTCACTCCACTTTCCGGAATGATCAAAATCGGTGCAGAAGTCAGCTTGCTTTTAATTTCACAAAAAGCCCGCTCACACTCAACACTCCACTTGAAAGGAACATCCTTCTTCGTCAGGTTCATCAAGGGACCATCCAGAACCGAAAATCCATGAATAAATCTACGATAATAACCAGCCAACCCAAAGAAACTACGTATTTAAGTCACTGTTCTGTTGCTTCTAGTCTGATACAACCTGGAATTTAAAATGATCAACGGAAATGCCAGAACCTGATACGACTTGACCTAAAAATTTCACTTCTTGCTTCCAGAACTCACACTTCTCGAACTTGGCATACATCTGATGCATTTTCAAAGCCTTAAGTACTTGATGAAGATGATTTTTGTGATCTTCGGAAGTCTTAGAGTTAATCAGTATATCATCTATAAACACAATCACGAAGCTATCCAGAATACGAACTACACGGTTCATCAAATCCATGAATACTTCCGGTGCATTTGTCAAACCAAAAGGCATCACTAAAAATTCAAATGAGCTATAACGAGTCATGAAAGCTGTCTTGGGAACATCAGTTTCACGATTCTTACCTGATGATACCCAGACCTCAGATCAATCTTGGAAAACCACTTTACACCATTTAATTAATCGAACAAATCGTTTATCCTTGGTAAAGGATACTTGTTCTTTAATGTAACTTCATTTAACTATCGATGCCAATACACATTCTCAATGAAAATCGTCCTTCTTAGCCACAAACAACACTGGTGCACCCCATGGAGAACTGCTTCGTCTAATGAAGCCTTGACTTAACAATGCCTCCACTTGTTTCTTCAGCTCACTCATCTCTACCTGTGCCATACGGTATGGGGTTGTGGATATAGGTGCAATGCCTGGTTCAGCTCAATGCAAAAGTCTACCTCCCTCTATGGTGGCAAGCCCGGTATATCCCAAAAAACATATGGGTACAAACATACCACTTCAATAGACTCCAAAGGCGTAGTCTCTGACGATGAACCCTCTAGTAAAGTACTATACAACTTACTAGTCCGTTGTGAACTCTCCATCAAATCAGACACGACAATCTCACCCTCCCCAGGAATAATAAATGTGACTGTCTTAGCAAAACAATCTAACTTAGCATGATGAGTAACAAGCTATTCCATGCCTAAGACCACATCATAGACATCTAAATTCATAACAAAGAGGTCTGCAATGAAATCTATTGTGCCCATACGAATAATGCACGACCTAAACATGTGATCGATAGACGCTAAACCACCCATCGGTAATGAAACATAAGAACACTTCTCTAACACATCATGCAAAGTTTTCACAAACATAACAGATATAAAAGAACGGGTAGCTCCAGTATCCAACAATACTTTACCATGACGAGTGTGAATAAAGAAGGTACCTTCCAACACTACTACCAGTCCCTCACCATTATGAAGCATGACAACATTCAACCGAGGCTGAGGCCCTCGTCGTTGAGGCTGGTTCTGTCCTTGACATCGTTCATTTTATGCTAGAGTTTTGTTTTTTTTTGGACAATCACAAGCCTTTTTTCCTTGTTCTTGGCAGTGATAACATGGTCCCCTAAATACGTATCTCTCCGTTCTCATTGGTTGAGGGGTTCAGACAATGGCACCAATATTGCTATTCCCCTCGTCTGCTCGTGGTTTCTTCCAACCCTGATTACCTTGGTGGAGATGACGTTTCAGACTACTAGCATTCCCATCCTTATTCTCCCTTTTTTCTGTACCCCTAGTATCTACTCTGCTAGTTTTCTTCTTTTTTGCCTCTTGAATCCTCAAGCAATCACAATTCACAACCTTGGCATACGTATCAAAACTAGGGTTTGCAACAATATAACGAGCAATCCCACCGTTCAAACCACTCAAAAACCTCGCAATTCGATCTACTTCTGTAAGGATGAGGTAAGCAACAAAAAGTGAAAGTCGATCAAACTCACACTCATACTCTACAATAGTTTGATCCTCTCTTTGACGTAGAGTCTCGAATTGTCTGATCATATCCTGACGCTCGACATGTGGGAAGTAATGCTCAAGGAAATACTGTTTGAACACTACCCAATGGCCTTCCATAGCATCAACAGTCCTACTCATGAACTCCCACCAGGTTTCTGCATTTTCTTCCAATTGGAATGCTGCCATTCGCTACTTAAATGCTCCCGAGCATTCAAATAGGGATAAATTCTTGTCCATTTTGTTGCACCACTGCTTTTCCTCGATTGCACCTCAATTTCCACTGAATGTAGGTGGTTTTATTTTCAGAAACTCCTTGTAATACTGAACCCACGACTTCCCATTTTGGTATCTCTCACTGAGGAGTGGTTAATTCCTTGCTGCAGTCCCTACATTCTCCCTTCCTTCATGTGGTCCAAGCCTTTGACCTAGCGCTGATGTAATCGCATTTTTCATCATTGCCTGGAGGTTCTCTAGGGTTATAACATAGGGTTCGTCTTCACCTCCGTCAACCCGAATCGTCATAGAACTACCAGAGGACCTAGTCCTACTACTAGAACTCGTATCATCCCTATAGCTATGGGTTCCCCCATACTGAGGATACTCAACACTCTCTTCAATAGAAGTCTCAGTCAGATTCTCATCTTGACCACGACCTCGTCCTCGGCATCGGCCACGACCTCGCCCAGTAGCACCTCTAAGTCTACCGCAACCTCGAGTCCCATTGTTCCTATCTCCATCCATTTTTTTTAAAGACAAAGAAAACAAGGAACAATCAACACACAATTTCATCAAAAAGAAAAAAATCATTGTGCTCCTAGAAATAACTTGTGCCTATGTGAAACAACAAGACCCTACACCCCCTACCACGGATTTCCCTAACCAATTGCTCTGATACCACTTTGTAACGCCCCACCGCATAATTCTATGTTGGTCGCCCTAAAATAGAAGTGTGGCATACTCATGAAACACTTTACACACTCAAACCTTCAAGGTAACAAATGGAGATCCGGCTATCGTGTGGGGCTCTTGAAAATAATAGGTTTAAAAAATATTATTTAAAAAATGACGAAAATTATAAAAGATCTTTAAAACAAAAGTCTATCTTCGACACGCAGGTCGGTTATATAAGTTAAACGATAAGAATCTTGCTTAAATTAAAAAAGTCTAGACTTAAAAAACAAACTATAAAAATATTTGGATGTTTAAGCACCTTGAAGACAAAAATGATGTATCTTTCCAGGAACAAAAAGTCGTTCTACTAGTTAGGTTGCTCCGCAGCCACCGTTCCCTGAAAAATAATAATAAGTTGGGTTAGACCCCAACTTAAAGTAGGCTTTCGCACCCTTATAAAACTTACAAATAACCTAGCAAACCCAAAATCCTTGAAATGGCGACAAAATACGAAAATGGTTTATAGGAGTATCTCTTGGTAAAATAATAGATTCGACGAATAAAAATAGTTACAGAACCTCATACTGTGCATAAGACACAGAGATGCCAAAAATAGAGGTTAACACGTAGTAATAAAATAGATTTCCCACCCACGGAATTAATCGACATCCCATTTCTATAATTTCAATCTCTAACCGTACTATGACACGTACCGACTCTTGCGTAGTCCACTTAATTCCTAACCATGCGTCAGAAATAAGTGTTTTCGATCCCATTCAAGATAATAGATCCATATCTTCTAGGCGACCCCTCGGTCATGGACCAACATTAACTGGGAGTCAAGCCAACTACGAGTCTCAAACAGATGAAATACAAGCACAACCACCACTATTACTCCCCAGTGATATCTTGTTGACTAACTTTTACACTCAAATTTTCATCATATATACTAGGTGAGTATGTATAGGAGTCTACTGAACTCTTTCGCAGTCTAACACAACTGTTCTTACTCAAATCAATAATACTAAGCTAACTGTCGCATACCGTAAACAACAACAACATATAATTGTCAGTAACAGTAATCACTACAGATCCTCACACTTATAAGTTGTGACAGAACCTTATAGACATACTAACTGTTAACTTACATGTGACTCTAAAACTTGTCACTTACATGACAATCTAACGACAGGATTCTGAGATACAAGCCATCCCTTAAAACTATCGGTGGTGCAAATATGTAGACGCAATCAACAATGCAAGGGGTTTGGGGGTACTTCCCATGATCCATTTGTTTTGAAATTTATACATCTGAATCATAGGAAAAATGGGTTACTCATATCCAAAAATCATCTTATTCCAGCGGTTTATTACAGAATTATACACATTACAACATGACTGCTTTCAGCATCAACACACAGGATTCAGTCACGATTATCTTATGATTTTAGGTACCTAAAATACTCATAACTTCATGAAATTGCTACAGTAGGTTACCTATATGTATACAAACATCATACTAAAATTGCATCTGAATGCGATATACGGATATTGAAAAACCATACAAACAGTTGAGTGTCCAGAGTCTGAATGCAGCACATTGCAGTCTCAGTTTATTCAATCTTTGCAGTAGTAAATTGAACCTGATCCTCATGAAACTCTTACGGTAGCTTTATAACTCAGACTAACACAATATATTCAAATTTCATAACAATCTAACGGTTTAATAAAGAAATGCACACATTATAGGATGATTGTTTTCACTAATAAAAAACAATAATCAGTCACAGTCCTACAAACTTGGTTTTCAGTACCTGTGAGTGTAAGTAGCAACTCTTATCAGTAGGAAACTAACAAGATAGCTAGGAGTCATGCATAGTTCATAGCATAACTAATTTTACAGCACCACCAAGTAAAAACCTTGTGCACATGCGCAACTACTTATGTCAAGAAGAAAACTAACAGTTGTGGTTATTCCCAGACTGTAGTATCACCACCCCCATTACTCAAGTCATGCTTATAAAGAAAATAAGAAAAAAAAAAAACGTAAATTAAACTTACTCTGAACACTGATTCTATGTAGCTCCCTAAGATGATTTAGATTTGTTAAGTCAATTTACAATGAGCATAAGAGATAGAAAACCTACCTGATTCTTTGCTACCACGATTCTTCTACAGGCTTCAGTCTGATTCCTAGCTAAATGAAAAAGTGAAAGTGTCAGTTTTCTGGGACAGAGGGAGTATATAAATTTTAAAGAAAAAATTAAAAATTAAAAGTATCATTTTTCCCAGGACGTAGGGAGTATATAGATTGGAAACCCTTCTAAAAGTAATTTCAGTGGCATTGGCAAATTTTCCAAAATTCCATGCCAGGTGGATGGTAAACTCGGTTATGGGCAGTGAAAAATTGGTTAACTGATGCAATATGAATCGATCAAGGTATGCTAGACTGCTTGGCTCTAGTTTGAGCCGAACGACTAGGCATGATTCGGCTGTTGTCGAATCTTTATCAAACCAATTCAACGGCTATAACTCCACCCAACTATTTATGATATATGTTATTGAATTAGAGAACATGTAATCACAACTAATCTCATACGTGCAATAAAAAAATCCTTTAAGATTGCATAGTAATCTTCATTAAAGCAAAAAAAGACCTACTAATTTATTTCATATTCAATTAAACTTTAACAACGTTTTTTTTAGTAACATGCCTATTTTTTAACATCTCATACGTACAATCAAAAGTTTCTTCAAAATTGCGTAATGAGCATCATAAGTAAAACTTGTCCTTTTCCATCTTTGTCATTCTTCTCGAGATCGCAATACAACTTAAGCATTGGTCTCACCCCTTAATCGATGTCGATTGGCAACCTGAACTAAAGCTATAAATTCTTCCACTTGTCTTCGTATAGTTTGATATTGACAAAACAACCCAGCTACATTACGGTTATTTGGGTTACCACCGGTGTCAGTGCAAAAGTTCTCATATATTCTGCTTCAGTAACTCATACTCACTAAACCATTTTTCCACCGTTCCTCATTCCTTTCCGAATAGCATGCAACAAAGTTTTTATATAGAGATAGATCTCCATCAATGGTAAACTCTGCCGGATTAATATACGATTGAGCCATATGGGTGTAAAAGAAGTTAGAGAATGTGTGATTTGGGAAGTGAAAATGCTTTAGTTTTTAAAACTATTTTACAGCCGTGTATGGAACTAGTCGTTATCGGCTCAACCTAGGACCATAGTCTTAGTTTACAACGACAACGATTATATAATTTATAATTTCGATCTTAGCCGTTCATCTAGGTTTAATCAAATCGTTATTTATGATTTTAACAGTAAACTAATTTAATTACAATTTTTTAATTAAATATACTTTGATTTCAAAAAGAATGAACAAGCTTAACTTAACCAAAATTAAAAATAAATTAAATAAATTAAAAATGTATTAACATAAATATTTATTATATTAATTTAATATACTACGTTCTTTTATAAAACATAATCTAGGGCATTAAAAACTTAAATTTAATAAACATTTCAGTAAAAATCTCTGACAATCTTGGGCCTCCTGTTTATCTTTATTTGACGGATCTTCCATTTGATGCGCTCTTGAGAAGATTTTTCCTGGTATTTGTAAACAGTCGCACGGTATACTTTCAAATTTTCTTTTCTTTCGATTTTCTTGCCTTGAACCCTTCTTTTTCTAATAGCTGCAGATTTGACTTGGTTAACATCTAAAACTTGAAGACCTCTTTGTTTTTTCTCATTCTCAATTTTCTTATAACCATCACATATCTTATTAATAGCATCTTCGAGTATGACTCCAGAAAAATCTAGTTGGGTTGGGAGATCAAGTTGGGTTGTGATTTAAGACATTTTTTTATTTTTATTTGAACAAAAGTTGAGAAGAAGAGTTTGAGATGGAAATCTTAAGATTGAAAAAAAAAATAGAAACATTTTTAAGTAAAGAAGATGTGATTTTGGAGTAAAAAATGTTTGAATTTATAGGAAGAGGATTGAGAGCCGTTGAAATTCGACAACGTTGACTCTTATTGAACCGCTCGGCCCATACTAGACAGAGTGAGTGAAAAACAGTCCCTCGTTATATGGCCATTTTTCAGCTTTTGCCGTCAATAAGCAACAACTGCTTGGCAACCCTTTTGTTTGCAAACATTTGTGGCTGGCTACAGGCATCAGGAGCAATTGCCATCTATGGCTAACGAGTGATGATCCACAAAGGTTTTTGAAATACTTTTTAGATCCCTAGTTAGGGATGCACATCGGGTGGGTTGGGTCGGGTTTGATCTCACCCGCACCCGACCCGCCTCCAGTCGGCTTTATTTTTTTCCACCCGCACCCGACCCGCCTGGTCCTCGGGTCGGGTCGGGTCTGACTCGCCCAGATGGCGGGTCGAGTCGGGCGGGTGCGGGTCACCCGCCCAGAAAATCATGCAATTTTTTTTCATGGGTTTGGATTTTTTTTTTGATCCTCACGCGCACCACCTGATAAACCATTTTAACTAACAATCGATAATCTTAAAATCTAAGTCATAACATTCAAAATTATATAATAAAATTAGAGTTTTAATATGCAATTCTACGACATTTCCCACTAGCAACAAAAACAAGTTCATCTTAGTAGCAACACCATCCCGAATAGGAATCAATCGTCATATATGATGATGAAAGAAGCAGCAAGGTTACCAAATAGCTCTGCAACAAAAGAAATGAACAATTAGAATGAAAAAGATTAAAAATACCAATAGTAATAATAGTATATGAAGTTAAGAACCATGATCCATGAAGTGCAAATTATACCCGACTCAAGAACATCAACCTCCTCCTCCTCGACTCCAAGGCTAGAAGAATCTTTGTCAATTGGTGTACGTAACCAATTTTGCAATAAAATTAACGCCTCAAGTGTTCTAGGCTTTAAGGAACTTCGAAAAGGATCCAAAATTCGTTTTCCGGTACTAAAAGCTGATTCACAAACAATAGAAGAAACAGGTATAGCAAATATATCTTTGGCTATGAGTGGTAAAATGCCAAACCTCGCAGAGTTGATCTTCCACCAAAGTAATATATCAAAAGAAGAATCCTCATTGGACGGAGAGTAGATAGGCTCAGCCAAGTATCTTTCCACCTCAGATCTTCTATGATCCTCCACATTACTCAATTGGTTTTTGTGTTTATTCTTTTTTTCCCTATACTTAGCCTTGCCAGAAATAGAAGAATCTTGAGCAGAAGTAGAACTAGAGTTACCTAGAGACTCGGATGAATATATCACACTTTCAGTTGTATGTTCTAATTTATAAGCTGTGAACAGTTCATCAAAATCCTTTTTAACTTTATCAACCCAAGCTTTTACCCTTCTTTGTTTTATCACAAGGTCGTAATGCACAACTAAATATTCAACAGTCACATACAATCCTTGTTCTTTCTCTCGTGGATCCACAAGTACAACAATAAACATCAACGAATTCATTTTTTCAAAATCTCCCCAATACTTGTTGTACTTGAGCAACATTACATCGCCCATGTGACTAAAGAAAGGATCCTCGTATCTATTTTTCCAATCTTCTAATTCTTGACGAACAGTACCGAGTTCTTCCAAGAATGAGTGGGAAGTAACATATGTAGAATCTGAAAAAGCAACAGTTGAATCGTAGAATACCTTTAGAAACTGAATTAGAACTCTGGAATTGCACCAATCATAACTTTCAGGAGCATGCACTAGAGGCCTTTTCTTCTTCTTGGATTTTCTAAGAGCAACATCTACTTCTTCTTCTGGAATATCTACTTCTTCTTCTTCATCGTCAGAATCTAGATCAAAATCAGCATCTATATCAACATTTTCATCACCGTCACCCATATGAAAAGATGGTACTGGAATATCATAACAAAACTTCTCACGGAATGCCCTATTTGACTCATGTAGCCTTTCAAAAGCTTTTTCATACCTCTCTGCAGCAACTAACATCAAATAAGTAGAATTCCACCGCGTTTTCACATCCAAAATCAAACCTTTTTTACAATCTATCCTTGCCATCTCAGCAGCATCCATAAACTTCTTCAATCTTGCTGGAGATTTTGTGACATACTTTACCACTGCCCTGATTCTGAGAATTGATGTATGGTACTTTTTTAAACCATCCTTAACGACAAGAGCAAGTACGTGGGCCGCACATCTAACATGCAAAAATTTAGCTCCAAGTAATGAAGAACCCCAACTAACAACTTGTTTTCTCAAATAATCAATAGTAGTTTTATTCGCAGATGCATTATCAAGAGTGACAGTGAATACTCTCTCAAGCCCCCATTCCACCAAACATTTCTCCAAAGCCTTACCAATTTGTTTACCTTCGTGACTTTCAATCAAACAAAAACAGATGATTCTTTTATGCAGCTTCCATTCCCGATCAATAAAATGAGCCGTTACAACCATGTAATTGTAGTTCTGCATCGATATCCAAGTATCAGTAGTAAGACATACTCTTGTCTTATTTGTCTTGAAATAACTTATCAATGCGGCCTTCTCATTCAAAAACAACGTGCATATATCACGATACACTTCATACGACTTGGAATCTTAAATCTCGGCTCAAGAAACTTATTGTAAGCCCTAAAACCTTCGCCTTCAACAATTCTAAAAGCCATTTCATCTATAATAATAAACCTAATCAACGCTTTTCTACATCCTTCTTGAGAAAAACTGACCCCCACCAACTGTGGTTCCTCTCCCGACTTGCACGGCTGAAAACCAAGTGTCTGTTGTCCTCCCTGCTCCTTATTAACTGATTTCTTGTACTCAATACACTTCTCTAAATGATGAGAAAGATTGGTAGTCCCATGTGTTTTACCACCAATCTTGTAACTACCCCGACCCTTTGGACAATGCTTACACTTTGCTTTAGCACCATCTTCTATAATATCGAAGTGATTCCATACCCAAGATTTCTTCACACCAACTCTAGGCTTCTTATTTGATGATGAAGTTTGAGAAGATGGTGTCGCGGATGATGAAGGTTGACTAGATGGTGACGCTGATGACCCAGCTGTACTCCTTGTCCGTGCTAAGGATGCCGGTTGACGTTGAGGTGGAGGTCCCATACAACTTTGGGATGGTCTTCCTTGTACAAGTGGAAGATCTGAACTAACGTCATCTTATGAGATTTCAACATGTTGATAACCTACAAGGTAGAGATGGCAGAAGGGGTGAGTTATCATACATACATATGTATTAGAAATTGAAAAGTATAACACATTACACATTTTATAAATTTTCAAAGGAAAACTAAGATTTGTTCGATACATGTACTTGTATTTAAATGCAATCTGCAACGACAGTAATAATCTTGCATACAACATTTCACTGTGGTTAGAATGAGTTATCTGTGTTGGTTAGCTAAATCAAACAGTAAGAGAGGATACATATGTCACAATTTCTATACATCAGCTCCATCAAACAGTAACTATATTTACATTTCCAACTTCATTGTGGTTAGAAATTAGAATGAGTTATCTGTGTTGGTTAGCTAAATCAAACAATAAGAGAGGATACACATGTCACAATTTCTATACATTATGGAAGGTGGTTATTCATGACCAGTTTTATTCTTCACTTCATCCAAGGATTTGCATGCCCTGGTGCTTGTTTATCAACTGCACTATTTTTGGTTATTTCATAATTATAAAGAGGTACTTAATCTCTGTGTTTTACAGCTATTTACCTGAGCAAATGAGGAATCATGAGACCTTCAAGTGTAAGTATTCAATATTGCCTAGTCCAGTTTCTCTTTTATCATTAGCAAGCTGTGATTTGGTTAGGCATAGAAGTTGGAGTAACTATGTAAGCACATACATATGATACCAATTGAAATAGTTTCAACCACCAGTGAGAGCCTAAAAGCACAATGAGAGCCTAAAAGCTGAATAACACAGTGAGAGCCTAAAAGCACGAGATTATTAGTTAGTCAATCTTGTCAGGTTACTGTACTATCTGAATAACACAGTGAGAGCCTAAAAGCTGGTTACTGCTGGTATTCATTATAAACTAAATATTGTTAAACAAGATGCTATGCTAAAAAATTCACTTAAAAAATTTGCGTTTCTGTTTTTATTCATCCGAGATGCAGTTTCTTCATGCCTACTGCAGAAATCAGTCCAGATTCGCTCATGCTTTGGGGTATCTAAAATAATCAGGTCTTCGTAAAATTCATACAACAATTATGCTATAATGTAATAAAGTACATATCCAAATTTCAGCTACAACCAATAATCATATAGTGAGAAATTTATCAATCACTGGAACTGTCCAGGATTTTTGTCCGCAAAATACAGTCACGTTTAACTCACACTTAAGGGTACCTACACAGCTCAGATCTTCTTGAAATTTTTATTATACCTTTATCACGTAAAGAAATATAAGATACCAAAATATTAACACAATCCAACCACTGGATCTTAATATATGAGCAGAACAACAATGTACAATCTAGAGTTTGCAATCAGGCATGAAAGATTTTCTTCCAAAAGTTTCATTGTCACGAACTGAGTAGTAGCCTTAGATACCCAATTCACTAATTATTGACTTCAGAGTTCTTTACATTTAACCCCTAAAATACCCATAATCCATGGTTGAAATTAAGGTTCTTTAACTGGTCTTTATGACCAAATATTTCAGCATAACTCGAGCTCAAATACACCATACAACGAAGCTCAAAACCAGTACTAACCCTTCTAATTAACTCCTATAACAACACCCTATGAATACCACTAACCCACACCTTTCCTCACTAGGAAAGGAAATTCACACAATGAGATCATGAAGAGAACAACTTAGGAGATATTCATATAGCCAGTTCAAGTTCAATCAAATATTCAAGTAAGAATCAAGAACACATGATAACTTGAGTACCAAAACGATAAATGAAGAAAAATACCAGAAACCCAATTCCTGTAAACTAAAGGAACATATTTGAAACATAGTATCCAATACCAAGAAGTGACCAACATATCATTTTCAAGTTCAGTTGCAACCATGGACTGTAAAGAACACATACTTGATTCAATACTCAAACTGCAAGGTACTTGGAAAATTTCAACAGGATTGATACAATGGAATTCATGCAGTCATGGTCCAGAGGTTCAAATTTATACAAATTCAGTTGTTAACATTCCAATTTTAATAGATTATATCAACCCATTCAAGCATTAATTATGTATTGACATTAGAAACAGATTTGGGAAAATTCCCCAAATTTTAACTTGAAGAACCCTAGTTCTAAAATTGATTTACAAACACTCAAAACTAGTAAAACCCTATCACAGATTTACAAACACTGAAAACTAATAAAACCCATATTCAATTGCTACTAAATCATGTAATGAACACATTAATTTCAATTAGGGGCAAAAAAAAAATTAATAAAAGAAACAGTACTTGTACGGCTGTAAACCTGATAGAGATTCAACTGATGGTGGTGATGAACTGATGATGAAGTTGGGTTCACGGTGGTGGTGGTGGCGTGCTCTGGAAAGAATCATTGAAGAAGAAATGGAAGTATGGAACAGAGAAGATCAGAAGAAGATGAAGTCTCTGAAAAGTGAAAAATGAAAATAGTCGATGAGTTGAATCAGTTAATGCTTATGAGTTATGAGTGAGATGGCGGGTGGGCGGGTCGGGTCGGGTGAGAGGGGTTATCACCCACATCCGACCCGTTGATAAGCGGGTTTTAGAAAAATCACCCACACCCGACCCGTTCATCGACGGGCCAGATGCGGATCGGGTAATTTTAGGCGTGTGCGGGTCGGATTGGCGGATTGGGTCGGGTTTGTGCAGCCCTATCCCTAGTGGCTTATTTATCACCCTTTGCTCCCTCCTAAAAATCCCAAGACCTAACACCAGTTTGGTTTTCCCCCTTTTAAGTTGATTGTCTGGCTCCAAAACTTTTTTCCCCTTTTAAGTTGATTGTCTGGCTCCAAAGTTTTCTCTGAATACAACTTACTGTTGCCACCAACAGAAGTCCCATTTTTTTCACATTGCATCAACAATTTGCATTTATAATATTCAAAGTAAAAACCTAAAAGACTTACATGGAACCAGGATCGAAAGAGGGAAATCTAATTCGGGAGAATCAGAGAGAATCACCACATACAAAATAGAACCATAAGAACCTGAAAACATAACGTCAGACCGTCATTCTAACATTAACTCCTAGTTCCTCTCATTTCCATCAGAATCATCGCCACCAACATATCCACAGCTACCCCGACAACAGCATACACAGGGTATATTATGTCCACCATAACCACCACCACCTTCACAGCGGGCACCATATCCCCCAGCACCAACAGAATATTTTTATTCAACATCTCTGTGAAAGTACGGGGAATTTGCAATTCAATTGAGGAAACTTAGGAAGAACTGGTTTCTCAAATTTAATTAACACTCATACATAAGAAGAAACAACTACTTTGTGTATAAGGTGAGCAAAATATGAACTAGAAAGAACCTAATTTCCATAAAATATACCAGCATTAGTTTTGATTGATTTCATTAAATGAATATAAAACGCTACTATACAATGGTAAAAGATACCAGCATTGGATTTGCAAATGCTAATCAAACAATCTGTTTCGGTTGCATTAAGCTAAAATCTGTCAGGAGAAACATATTCTCTCTTCTATTCATCTAAATTTTCTGTTGACTGAACTGCAAGGCTCTAATAAATAATGGTAAAAAGATTAGAGAGTGTACAAGATGCTATGATTTTACCTCAGAATTTTGTCCTTTAGGCTTCTTCACATAAGTACCCGAGTTAAGCGAAACCAGGCTCTCGAAATAACTCTCAGGATGAGCCATCATCATAGTAAGAAAATAGACTGCAGATGTGTTGTTTTGGAAAAAACTGCTCGAGTTTCCAACTCTTTCATTCTTTGGGTCGGCTAAGACAAAACCGTCATAAGTATACATAAGAATCTCACATTTTTAAGTAATAGCATTGGCATCCAGAAAGAATAATGGGAAATTGGTTATGGGAGAGGCCATTTATGGTAATTTAACCGCTCCGTGGTCAAATCAATCTTTTTTTCAAAAGGGAATGGTTTAGCTCAGTTAACAACTGAGCAATCAGGGTAAGGCATTTCTTTCGATCAATACGGATTAAATCTACTCTCCTGAGATTGGTCCACAAGCAAAAACGAGAGACGAAAGACTCAAGCGGAGCGATAGAGAAAGAGGGCGGAGGGCACTTGAACCACCCGAAAACATCCCTTCAACAGGAGCTGCACATTAAGGCTCGAATGACTAAGATGTGGATGTACTAAGATGTGGATGTACTGGATTGTCTACTACCCCTTAATTTCTTGAATGTGGAAGCTCGAAACATTAACAGACCCCATAATACGAGTAGTGGTGAATAGTTTAGTCCACTATTCTCTCACTCCATAATCTTGCATTAACAAAATTCAGCTCGAAACAGCTTCATGTCGACTACAGCTAAACTAAGGCAATCTCCTAAAACTCCCACCTTCATATACAATACCGTGTTGCCATCTTCTGGATGTATTATACTTTTTTTCTGGCAATGGTACGTCCATTAGTTTCTCATTATTAATATCAAAAAAGACTATATTATTGGGGATATCATGCCTAAAAATATTGTCTGCCCAATGAAGTGCTCCATTGAGGGTTCATTAATTACATTTAAAATTTATGTTTTACTAAAAATTAAATCAATCAAACAATTCTTAAATAAAATGTAGAATTTGTCTAATGATACATTAATACCTAACATAAGTCACGTGTTTTTATTAGGGAATTTGAAAATTTTCCACCGATTATTTTTTGGATATTTTAATTAGGTTATTGATGATGTTTAATTTATCGGTTGAATTGTTGTGATGATGTCCAAAATAAATAAATAAATATATTTTGATTAAATAGGATTTTGATTTAGTTATTACGTTTTAATTTTAGAAAAGGATAATTTAAACATTTAACTATTATTTAAGACACCTCATAACCAACTATTTAGACACCTTCAATCATGAAAAAACCTCTATGTTGGAACCATAAGCCTTATACGACGAGGCTTCTTTTAGAAATAGGGATTGAAAAACGGAATGGAATAGCTTGAGAATACAGGGCATTTCACAAATAGATGTACCATTTTACGTGGTTGCTGCGGGGGTTACCGAGATTGCTGGGAGGTAT
>JAJJMC010020023.1:1290788-1377859 GCA_023531435.1 Papaver californicum | reverse complement strand
GATGGATTGGCTTGAATGTAATTGGTCTTCTTAAGTTGTCTTGCTCTATGCATTTTTCTTATTGTTATGATTCGTAATCAAGCAATAGTGTTTCAAAATATTTAAAGTTTAACAGTTGATTATTGATGGGAAGTTTTTAGCAGATGCCCTTGAAGATGATTTGAAGCACGGGTTTTTATCCCTTGAAGAAATTATGAATGAGTTACATCAAAAAAAAAATTAGTGCTACCATTATGCATGCATTATGAGTTATCTTTTTATACCTATTTTTTAGATAGCATCTATTATCCAAAATGCTTTTTTATTTGAATAATTTTGTTTAGATATACCATAAATTCTAATTAAATAAACTTGAAATAAAGAGAGAATTAATTCGACTTCCCCTGGGGGTAAGATACTACGAAATAAGGTTGATCATAAATTTATTCATAAATCTAAAATGGGTTCTTCCAGGGTCGATGCCCGAGTGATTGACAGGGATAGACTGTAAATTCGTTGGTTAAATGTCTATGCTGGTTCAAATCCAGTTCAGCCAAAAAAATCGTCGATCCATCATGAGATAATAGAAAAAAAAATTCCTCCAGAAACCATACAAAGAAAGAAAAGATATATTTCAATATTATTTTGGAAAGTTTCTTAAGTGCAGACATTATGCATAATTTTTTTTATGCAGTGCAGATTTCCCCCTCGCGACCAATGTAAGTTTAAAAAAAAGATTTACTTGTAACATCGACAGCAAAACAAATTTGACTTGTGCAAAATATATGCAGAAATTCAATTTGTATCATTTTTCCGTACATATCAATATATTTTTTAGCTAAACCATGAGGACATATCAACACCAACTTAAAAGGTTAAAATAACTACATATCAATATATTCGATAAATTTAAACCAATATTATCAGTTCATAACCTTTTGTAGAATAAATTCACGAGGTTCATCTAATAACATTATAACAAAAATAAGAATAAACAATGAGGTTTATTTAATAATCAGGTTGCACTGACGGTTTCCACTTAATCATTTTCAGGTAATGGAATCTCTTGGGTTGTTTTTCCCTCAATTTGATCATTTAGAGATTTAATAGAAGACGAGCATGCTACTTAATTAGCAGTTTATCTGGTCAAATGGTTGATGTACCTGTCTTCGGTAGCCCTTAAATACTGGATTCCAGGGTCTGGAACTGCTTGATTTTTTTGGTTGATAATCTCCCTTTCAATCAATATCCCTCTTTCAAGTGGAAAGTATTCTTCCATTGATTGTGAATCAAACTGAATTTTTTTTGTTGATATGTTAGGTCAAAATTCAAGATATAACCACTGATAAGAAAATAAAAAAATAATGACATATTTTCAGCATATTTTCAAGTATGTGCAGAGAATATCCACATAAGAAAATATAAGCAATGTAGATTGCTTGGTGATCAACACATATGAAAAAACAGAGCTTTTACCATTATGTAACCTATACATGTGTTTGAGAGTGAAAATAAATATACGGTTGTTGTAGGATGAAAACAAATGTGCTGGAAAATGGTACTTTCAGGTAGGTTCGAGAGATCAAGCTCGAACAGGACGATCCTAAATCAAGAAATGGTTGTTCACGTCCTACTTCGATTACAAATATGGAAAGGATTTGGGTAGGTGTTAGGGAAGGGAAGCAAAGAAGGTTGAGAAAATATCAGTGTGATAATGTATGAAGAAGAAAGTAGATTCTCTAAGAGGAATCACTAATTCTGTAGGTTTTGTTTCTCCAGAATGGTTATCTCTTCTGTCGTGTGTTTCTGTCTTATTTTTAAATAGATAAAAATCATTTATTTATATTTTAAAGAGGACACATTGATTTTTCGTAAGTCGGGGAAGTTAGGGAGAAATGGAGAAGTGATGATTATGGAGATTGTAGTGGAATGATGCCCAGAAAGTAGAGAAGACCTGTCTGGACACTACTCCTCATCCTCTCAACTGCTTTGTAACCTCCCACTTCTTGTTACCTTCTTGTTCGTGGAGGTTGTGTCACCACCCATGATATCGTAGACCGCCAGACCAATACCCCAATGAGAATCCCCCCATCTTGTATTTGGTATCTCGTAGAAATAGTGGAGTCATAAGCCACTATGGTTTTGATTAAGTTAGGTCAAGTCAAATGACTTGCTAAGTCAGTGAGTCAAGTTATATGACTCAGTGAATTGATAGTCAGACTGATTAGCGTCGAATCTGGGAAATTTAGTGGCCATGTACTTTCTTGAAAGTAATGTGGCATATTTAATGGCTTAGTATTAACTCAGAAGCGACTTATTGTAAGTCTGAGAGGCATTTGAGGCCAAATGTTGTAGAGGGCTCTTTGAGCAATGAGACCTGTTGGAATTCGTATAAGACTCAATATATGACCTACATTGAGAAGAAAGGGGTATTTCTGAGGAGAGTAGCTAGCAAAACTAGCACTAGTTACTTAGCGCAAATAAGAATGTGTTAGCTCTTTTAATATAAAAGGCTAATATGCTAACGCCTCAGGAGTAAAACCAATATGCACAACTTCTGGTAAATATTAATTATATTAGAGCTAGGAAGCCAGTGTCTAGGAGGTTCGAAGTTAACACTTCAATTGGATAGAATAGTTAGTTTTAAAGTCAATGCGCTTGTGTCTAAGTCGCTATGTATGGCTTTGCTAAGTCAAGGGCGCATTATCCATAGCCGTTATCCAGGGACATGCTAAGCATGCCTCGGATGCATAAGTTCCAAGGATGCTGGGGTTGGTAGTGAAGTATGGGATCTAGGGGGCGTTTGACTTTGGAGGCTTATTGGAGAAGCTAGCTACACATAGGAGCTGGGACGTTGAGGCTATCTAGGGACGCGGAGGAGCTATGGAACCAAGGGGTTAGTCAGGGACGCGGAGGAGCTATGGCGCTAACGCTATCTAGGGGCGCATCATCCTTAGAAGCGCATAGGCTTTAGCGATCTACATGGATGGCTAGGGGCATAGTGGAGGTAGGACGCGCATGAACTTTGACTAGGGACGCGCTGGGGGTCAAGGGCGCCAGGGAGAAGACCAAGGGTGTCAGGGTGAATCCAAGGGCTCACGTAGAATCCGTGGGCACGACTTTGGGGGCATAGGCCTTGTGGTGCATTTGTCCACTAGGGTTAGCACATTTGGCCTAAGATTAGGGTTAGTACTTTGGTGCTAGGGTTTAGGTGCCAAGGTGGTGATATGTTGGCTAAGGACTTAATAGGATAAAATGTGCTAGATAAGACCATTTTAGGTTAGTTAGCAGCTTTTAGGTGCTAGGGTTCAGCACCAGGGTAGTTAGCGCTATTATGGCTAATTGGTGTCAGTGTGGTGTTAAGCCAAATAGCTAGTGCTAACTTGGCGCTAATATAAGAAAAGGCTAGGGTTAGCCTAGATGAGAGGTTCAATGCATATTTTATGGCATTGTTCTCATTTGTGGCATATCCAAAAGGAGTGGCGCATTATTTATGACTTATAGTTAAGCAAAGTGCTAAAGTAACATATTTTAGGCTCAGAAGAGCAATTCGAGGTGCATTCATTGTGAGTGAAACATTAATCTATAATGTATTTCAGGGTTTAAGCATTAGTTATTCCCGAGTTTAATGGATGTTTCTAGAACATCGATGCGCATTCAAGGAAAATTCAAGGAATTCATCGGTGGAATTTATGAGACTTGAGACTAGTTCGATATGGCATGACTAGTATGGGTGTTGAGGAGGCTACAAGGCCAATTTAGAATGTCTAGAAAGAACATGCACTCTTAATTCACTTGCGTAATATAAGTAGAGATACAACATATGCGCATGAATACGCATATGATATATATATTCTTGTTGCTTAGCAAAAGGGCAGTTTTATAATTTTAGCCCTCATCAAAAACTCACCATCTACATTAAGTCCCTGCTTAGTGAGGAACAGTGATGTTGCTCAGTAAGCACTAGATGGTGACAATATGCTTTCAATGATTACATATGCATAACTCGAATTTTAAGAATAAAAGGAAGTGTACTTAGCTTTTTGAATATTTGAGATAAGTGCCCCTTATCACAAAGTTTGGTTGGGGATAGTAGGCGCCCATGTCCCTGTTGGAATTACCAACTTATCGTGAGCCAGGAGAGGTTCTCTTGAGAGGTGACGTATTGATTGACTTTCTTCACAGTTGGTCTCCATGCATGTTGTTGACTTGGGTGAGATGCATAGCTTGATCACGACCTCATTATCCAACGAAACCTAGGAGTCATTATAGTCAGCTTTCGGGTCATGTTGGCTATGCTCAGATTCTTCCCCTTCGGAAGGAGTCTTCGTTGAATTTTTGAAATTCGAAGATTAGGGTTTTACTTCTCCTTTATATAAGTGAATAATTTGTTAGCATTTTATTTCATGTTAATTTTGTCATCTTTACTGCTTGCGGAGTCCAGTATCCTTTTATAACATCATGTTTGATAACATCAGATCAATCAGGATCACCTTCTTGTTAAGCGCAACTCGTAGGTTCCTAGTCCGGTAAAGAGTCTCTTTTTTCTTGTATACTCTGGTTCTTATAAATAACCAACTTATTTGGTGAATATCATCTTGCTTGCAGGAACCTCAGTTCAAGAAGGTTCCGTACATGTTGAGGGCTAGAACTATCAGAAAGGGTAGCTCGTCTTCGAATACCACTATAAGTAAGTTTCTTTCTTTTACTATGATCCATGGAAGCACCCCAATACAGATGTTTTGATCTGATTTATTCGACAAGAGATGAGGGTTGTGGACACGTACCGGGGACAAAGAAAATCCAGGGGGTCTCTTCCTTCCAAGGAGGATAAACATGGTGACGCCGAGGTTGAAACTCCTTCTGACCCACCAATTAATCTTTCGAGCAGTGATCTTTGTCTCACCATTCATGAATACCAAACCACAGAGATTCCTTTCGAGATGCATATAATGTCCCTTTCTCGTAAGCACCATGTCGTGGGAGGCTTCATACTACCAAAATACTATGCTCCTCTTTATACCAAAATTGGAGAAGGTATGACCACATTTCTACTTCAGAGTTACTGAAAGGTGATAGGTGCATAATTTACATAATTTGGATATTAATTTATTATGATTTTCTTAGTTATTTCTCTTGTATTTTGTGTATTTGACGTTTGTTTTGAGTTTTATAGGTATATTGGAGTCACATGAAGCAAAAGAAGATAATTAAAGGCACAAGGCATTTCTCGGAGGAATTGGGAGTTAATGGACACAAAACTAGAAGCACACAAGTCTAAATGGTGTGGAAATCATAAATTACTAGAGGACATCCAGTTTTACAAAGCAACTCAGAGACCTATTAGGGGGAAACTCATTATTTTATAAGGAAGTGCTAAAGGTAGGCAACCACTTCCCTAACTGCCAGGTTTTCCCCTATCCAAGTTATTAACCTAACACACACTAGGTCACAGCTAATTTCACTAAATCCAATTCGAAGACAAGGTACGCCGGCTACCTAGGTTCTCGGGTGCGTTTTGAATCCAGCGAGAAAGAAAGAAGAAATATAGAGAATGGACAGAAGAATATGAAAATAGGAGGAGTTTCGATGTTGGTGTTTGTGAGAATTTGGGTTTTATTACTGAACAAGCAAGATTCAGATCGAGAAAGAATGAATGGAGAATGGCCAAGAATGAGAGACTGAGTTGATGATCCTAGTGGTTCGAATTTAAGAGATGGGTTGTGAAACAGCAGTGAAGATGGCACGGATTTGGTTTGTGGTGTTGTGGCTGGAAAAAAAAAGATGATTCAGAGAAGAAGAAGTTGAATTGAGCAAGAAATTATGGGTTGAGCTCGTGATTCTGAGATATGAAGAAAACAAGGTGGATGGTGATATCTTAATGCTGAAAGTGAACCGAGACCTCAGTTTAGGCCATGAATTACTTCCGGTTAGAACTGATGTCTTAGAGAGATTTCAGGGAAGAACAATAAATGGGTTTTAAATGTTTGGTTTATGGGTTTGTGGTTGTAGTCGAGAGAAGGTTGTGGATGAATGAAGAATGACTATACAGTTAGAAGACAACGAGAATTAGATAGTCTGTGGTAAATTGATACTGCCATCTAGAATAAATTGAAGAGAGTGAATGTGATGGTGATTATTGTGTGTGAATTTGAATGAATTATTGTTAAATCAGTGCAGGGAGGAGATAAAATTGATGCTGCAAACAGTAACAATATATAGCCAAAATCACTACCAGAAACGCACCTTTTGTGTTCGACTAGTTGTCTTAAAGAACTGTCGTGACTATTGAAAGTGCCTTGTCTTTATGGGCTTGTTAGATATGTGCCTTCTTGTTTTAGGTTATTTTGTTTGGGTGTATTTCTTTTAGGTTGTGGCAGGCTTTCCAAATATGCATATATTTGAATGTTTTAATATTAAAGAGAGTTCTGTTCCAAGAGGTTTCTACAAATGAAAAGTTATAAAAAGAGCAATTTCAACAAGAAAGGGACATATCTAGGTTTTCACCTAATTCTCTTCTCATCTCTTTTACTTCTTTTTGTAGGTTCTCGCAGGAAGATTTCTCACATCTAGGGTTTGCAATATATATTCTTCAATTCAATTTTTTGAACTCCAATTATTATGAGTAGCTAGTTTTCTTTTGTTGGTTGGGGAATAGTTGGATTTCTCATACATGATTCTTTGAATTAATAAATTAGTTTTGTCTCAATATTATCGATTATGATTCACTACAAATATCTCATTGATTGATTTCTTTTTTATTTAAGTTGCAAATTTATTGAACTTACATTCATATCTAAATCTAATTTAGAGTTTATTATACGTAAAACGATACTCCTTGAATACAAGTAACATAGTGTGGTTATTGCTTGTAGTGATGCATCCTAGTAATCATATGTGACTCATGACCTTTGTTAAATTGAATTAGTGCGCTTTCCACGTTCAATTGAATTGATTAGCCTAATGTAACGCCTCACCTCTTAATTCTAGGTCGGCCGCCCTAAAATAGAAGTGTGACATACTCATGGAACACTTTACACGCTCAAACCTTCAAGCCAACAAATGGAGATCCGGCTATCGTGTGGGGCTCTTGAAAATAATAGATTTAAAAAAATTATATTTAAAAATGACGAGAGTTATAAAAAATCTTTGAAACAAAAGTCTATCTTCGACACGCAGGTCGGTTATATAAGTTAAACGATAAGAATCTTACTTAAAGTAAAGAAGTCTAGACAAAAAAACAAACTATAAAAACATTTGGCTGTTTAAGCACCTTGAAGACAAAGATGACGTAGCTTTCCGGAACAAAAACACGTTTTACTAGTTAGGTTGCTCCGTGGCCACCGTCCCCTGAAAAATAATAGTCAGTTGGGTCAGACCCCCAACTTAAAGTAGGCTTTTGCACCCTTATAAAACTTACAAATAACCTAGCAAAACCAAAATCCTTGAGATAGCGACAAGATACGAAAATGGTTTATAGGAGTATCTCTTGGTAAAATAATAGATCCGACGACTAAAAATAGTTACAGAACCTCATACTATGCATAGGACACGGAGACACCAAAAATAGAGGTTAACATGTAATAATAAAACAGATTTCCCACCCAAGGAATTAATCGACATCCCCTCTCTATAATTTCAATCTTTAACCGTACTATGACACGTATCCACTCTTACGTAGTCCACTTAATTCCCAACCGTGCGTCATAAAATCAGTATTGTCGATCTCATTCAAGATAATAGATCCATATCTTCTAGGCGACCCCTCGGTCATCGCCCAACAGCATCTGGGAGTCGAGCCAACTACTAGTCTCAAACAGATGATATACAAGCACAACAACCACTATTACTACCCAGTGATATCTTGTTGTCTAACTTTTACACTCAAAAATTATATCGTCTACACCAGGTGAGTGTGTACAGGAGTCTACTGAACTCATTCTAACACAACTGTTCCTACTCAAATCAATAATACTAAGCTAACTGTACTGTAAACAGCAATCAACATATAATTGTCACTAGCAGTAATCACTACAGATCCTCACACTTATAAGTTGTGACAGAACCTTACGTGCATACTAACTGTCACTTACAGGTGACTCTACAGACTTGTCACTTATAGGACAATCTAACGGCTGGATTCGGAGACACATGACATTCCTTAAAACTATCGGTAGTGCAAATCTGTAGACACAGTCAACAATGCAAGGGGTTTTGGGGTACTTCCCATGATCCATTTGTATTGAAATTTGTAAGGCTGAATCATAAGAAAAATGGGTTATTCATATCCAAAAATCAGCTCATTCCAACGGTTTATTACAGAATTATACACATTACAACATGACTGCTTTCAGCATCAACACACGGGATTTAGTCACGATTCTCTTATGATTTGAGGTATCTAAAATGCTCATATATTCATTAAATTTATATAGTATGTTACATACATTTATACGAACATCATACTGAAATTTCAGCTTAATCCGATATACGGATATTGAGAAACCATACAAACAGTTGAGTGTCCAGAGTCTGAATTCAGCACATTGCAGTCTCAGATTATTCAATCTTTGCAGTAGTAAATTGAACCTGATCCTCATGAAACTCTTATGGTAGTTTTATAACTTAGTTTAACACAATATATTCAAATTTCACAATAATCTAACGGGAAAATCAGAAAAGAAACGTAAATTAAACTTCTCTGAACCCTAATTCTTTGTAGCTCCCTAAGATGATTTAGATTTGTTAAGTCAATTTTCAATGAGTATAAGAGATAAAAAACCTACCTGGTATGTGAAGCAAGGAAAAAAAACCAACCCCTTTTCTTCTCTAATGGCTGAAATTCTTTTTTTCTCTCTTTTGTGTGCTTTTTTTCTATTTTAAGTTCTTCCGAAAAATATAAAACACCAACAAAACCCTAACTATATGTATATACTTTAACTAGTCTTTCTAAAACTACTCAGACTCTTTTTTTTTTCTTTTTTTTTCCCTACGTAGTGTTAAACTATCTCACAAATAACTAACCTAAACCTAATACTAGAGAGCATGCAGTTCTAGGATAAGGGGTTTATAATCTTCCCCCCTAAAAAGAAAAGTTTTCTTCCTCGAAATGAAATTGTACTTACCAAATTGTTGAAGAAATCATGTTCCCCCCTCTGAACCTTAACGATAGGAATGGTCTTCCTTCGAAGGATATGCTCTCGGCTATCAATGATTCTATACGACTTTTCTTCATAAGATACATCTTTCTGTAGTTCCAGATCCTGATAGGTCTATTATCGAGTGTTGATCTTCATCCCGTATATTTTTTCGAAGCATAGATACGTGAAATACATTATAAACCCCATCTAACACTTCTGGTAGAGCAAGACGGTAAGCCACCTTCCCAATCCTTTCCACAATAGGAAATGGTCCTATAAAACGAGCAAGTTTTCCCTTTTTACCAAAACGTAACACATCCTTCATGTGAAACTTTGAGAAGCACTAAGTCTCCAACTTCATATTCCCGATCCTGGCGTCTCTTGTCCTCATAACTCTTTTGTCTACTCTGTGTTGTGTGCAATCTTTCTCTAATTAGTGCAATATTTTCGGACGTCTGATGAATAATTTTTGGACCCGTGAGTTTGGGTTCTCCAACTTCTGTCCAACATTAAGGTGAACGACAAGGTCTTCCATACAACGCCTCAAACGGAGCCATGTCAATGCTAGAATGGTAACTATTGGCGTATGCAAACTCCACTAAGGGTAAGTGATTCATCCAACTACCTCCAAGATCAATAATAGTGCACCTCAACATATCCTCAAGTACTTGGTTCACACGTTCGGTTTGTCCATCAGTTTGAGGATGAAATGTTGTGCTAAGTTTAATGAAGACCCTAAAGATGTCTGAAAACTCCTCCAGAACCGTGATGTAAAAGACGAATCTCTGTCAGAAACGATAGATACTGGGACACCATGAAGCCTAACTATCTCTCCCATGTACAACTGAGCTAACTTGTCACCAGAATCATTTGTCTTGACCGGTAAGAAATGTGTTGATTTCGTCAATCTATCTATTATCACCCAGATTGCATCGTGACCCTTACTCGATCGCGGTAACCCAATAATAAAATCCATGGATATGTTTTCCCACTTCCACTCCGGAATAGGTAAAGGCTGCAACTTACCAGCTGGGTTTTGGTGTTCGATCTTTACTTGCTGACAAGTCAGACACTTTCGGACGTGGTCTGCTACATCACGCTTCATCCCAGACCACCAATATTGTCGCTTCAAATCCTTATACATCTTATTACCACCAGGATGTATAGTATACTTGCTTCGGTGTGCTTCATCTAAAATTATTCGTATCAACTCCTTAACATCTGGTACGTATAACCTTTCACGATACCTCAACCCACCATCTTGGCCAAGAACAAAGCTCTTATCTGTTATTTCCTGTATTTTATCTAGTTGACTCTTACACCACTCATCCTTATCTTGAGCTTCCATAATACGACGCAATAAAGATGGACCGATAACCATACTACCAAAGAAAAAGTCTCGACCTTTATTCGTACCCATGTCGAAATCAAAACAAGCAACCTCTTCTAACATACTCCACTATTGTACCATCAACGAAGCTACTATTCCCATTGGTTGTCGGCTCAGAGCATCAGCCACCATGTTAGCTTTCCCTGGATGATATTCCAACTTGAAGTTGTAATCTTTTATTGATTCCATCCATCTCCTCTGATTCAACTCTTTCTGAGAGAATAGATACTTGAGACTCTTGTGGTCAGAAAAGAGCTCAAACTTATCACGATACAAATAATGTCTCCAAATCTTAAGCGCAAACACCACAGCGGCCAACTCAAGGTCATGTGTAGGGTAGTTTCGCTCATGATGTCTCAACTGTCGCGAAGCGTAGGCAACTACCCTGTCATTCTGCATCAAAACACATCCCAACCCCTGAATCGAAGCATCAGTAAAAATTAATTTCTTCACTCCACTCTCCGGAATTATCAAAAACGGTGCAGAAGTCAGCTTGCTTTTAAGTTCACAAAAAGCCTGCTCACATTCAACACTCCAATTGAAAGGAACATCCTTCTTCGTCAGGTTCGTCAAGGGACCAGCCAGAACCGAAAATCCCTGAATAAATCTACGATAATAACCAGCCAACCCCAAGAAGATACGGATCTCAGTCACTGTACTGGGTTGCTTCCAGTCCAATACGGCCTGAATCTTAAAGGGATCAACGGATATGCCAGAACCTGATACTACGTGACCCAAAAATTTCACTTCTTTCTTCCAGAACTCACACTTCTCGAACTTGGCATATAACTGATGCACTTTCAAAGTCTTAAGTAGCTGGTGAAGATGATTTTTGTGATATTCGGAAGTCTTAGAGTAAATCAGTATATCATCAACGAACACAATCACGAAACTATCCAGAAATTCACGAAACACACGGTTCATCAAATCCATGAATACTGCCCGACCACTAGCATTCCCATCCTTAATCTCTCTTTTTCTCGAACCCCTAGTATCCACTCTGCTAGTTTTCTTTTTCTTTTCCTCTTGAATCCTCAAGCAATGTGCCCTAGCACAATTCACAACCTTGGCATACGTATCAAAACTAGGGTTTGCAATGATATGACGAGCAATCCCACCGTTCAAACCACTTAAAAACCTCACAATTCGATCTGCTTCCGTAGGGATGAGGTGAGCAGCAAATAAGGAAAGTCGGTCAAACTCACACTCATACTCCACAACCGTCTGATCCTCTCTCTGTCGTAGGTTCTCGAATTGTCTGATCATCACCTGACGTTCGACGGGAGGGAAATAATGCTCAAGGAAAAACTGTTTGAAAACTATCCACTGGCACTCCATATGATCAACTGTCATACTCATGGACTCCCACTAGGTTGCTGCATTTTCTTCCAGTTGAAACGCAGCCATTCTCTGCTTAAATTCTCCTGAGCAGTCAAATTGAGATAGTATCTTGTTCATTCTGTTGCACCATTGTTGTGCTTCGATTGCACCTCCCTTTCCACTGAATGTAGTTGGTTTCATCTTCAGAAACTCCTGATAATACTGAACCCAAGACTTCCCATTTTGGTGTCTCTCACTGGGGAGTGGTTCATTCTTTGCTGCAGTCTCTACATTCTCCCTGCCTTCACGTGTTCCAAGCCTCTGATCTAGCGCTGATGTGATCGCATTATTCATCATCGTCTGGAGATTCTCAAGAGTTATAACCTGAGGTTCGGCTTCACCTCCGTCATCCCGAATCGTCCTGGAACTACCAGAGGACCTAGTCCTAATACCAGACCTCGTATCATCCCTAGAACTATGGTTTCCTCATAATGAGGATACTCAACACTCTCTTCAATGGAAGTCTCAGTCAGATTCTCATCTTGTCCACGGCCTCTTCCTCGGCAACGACCTCGCCCAGTAGCACCTCTAAGTCTACCGCGACCTCGAATCCCATTGTTCCTATCTCCATCCATTTTTTCAAAGACAAAGAAAACAAGGAACAATCAACATACAGTTTCATCAAAAGAAAAAAATCATTGTGCTCCTAGAAATAACTTGTGCCTATGTGAAACAACAAGACCCTACACCCGCTCCCAAGGATTTTCGTTACCAAAAGCTCTGATACCACTTTGTAACGCCCCACCTCTGAGTTCTAGGTCGACCGCCCTAAAATAGAAGTGTGACATACTCATGGAACAAAAGATCTTTAAAACAAAAGTCTATCTTCGACATGCAGGTCGGTTATATAAGTTAAACGATAAGAATCTTACTTAAAGTAAAGAAGTCTAGAAAAAAAAACTATAAAAACATTTGGTTGTTTAAGCACCTTGAAGACAAAGATGACGTAGCTTTCCGGACCAAAAAGTCGTTCTACTAGTTAGGTTGCTCCGTGGCCACCCCTGAAAAATAATAGTAAGTTGGGTCGGACCCCCCAACTTAAAGTAGGCTTTCGCACCCTTATAAAACTTACGAATAACCTAGCAAACCCAAAATCCTTGAGATGGCGACAAAATACGAAAATGGTTTATATGAGTATCTTTTAGTAAAATAATAGATTCGACGACTAAAAATAGTTACAGAACCTCATACTATGCATAAGACATGGAGACACCAAAAATAGAGGTTAACATGTAGTAATAAAACAGATTTCCCACCCACGGAATTAATCGACATCCCCTCTCTATAATTTCAATCTTTAACCGTACTATGACACGTATCGACTCTTGTGTAGTCCACTTAATTCCCAACCGTGCGTCAGAAAATCAGTGTTGTCGATCTCATTCAAGATAATAGATTCATATCTTCTAGGCGACCCCTCGGTCATCGCCCAACAGCATCTGGGAGTCGAGCAAACTACGAGTCTCAAATAGATGAAATACAAGCACAACAACCACTATTACTACCCAGTGATATCTTGTTGTCTAACTTTTACACTCAAAAATTACATCGTCTATACCAGGTGAGTGTGTATAGGAGTCTACTGAACTCTGTCAAAGTCTAACACAATTGTTCCTACTCAAATCAATAATACTAAGCTAACTGTCGCATACCGTAAACAACAATCAGCATATAATTATCACTAGCAGTAATCACTACAGATCCTCACACTTATAAGTTGTGATAGAACCTTACATGCATACTAACTGTCACTTACAGGTGACTCTACATACTTGTCACTTACAGGACAATCTAACGGCCGGATTCGGAGACACAAGACATTCCTTAAAACTATCGGTGGTGCAAATATGTAGACGTAGTCAACAATGCAAGGGGTTTTGGGGTACTTCCCATGATCCATTTGTCTTGAAATTGATACAGATGAATTATAAGAAAAATGGGTTACTCATATCCAAAAATCGGCTCATTCCAACGGTTTATTACATAATTATACACATTACAACATGACTGCTTTCAGCATCAACACACAGGATTCAGTCACGATTCTTTTATGATTTAAGGTACCTAAAATGCTTAGATATTCATGAAAGTTCTTATGATTTTAGCTCAATCCGATATACGGATATTGAGAAACCATACAAACAGTTGAGTGTCCAGAGTCTGAATTCAGCACATTGCAGTCTCAGATTATTCAATCTTTGCAGTAGTAAATTGAACCTGATCCTCATGAAACTCTTATGGTAGTTTTATAATTTAGTTTAACACAATATATTCAAATTTCATAACAATCTAACGGGAAAATCAGAAAAGAAACGTAAATTAAACTTCTCTGAACACTAATTCTCTGTAGCTCCCTAAGATGATTTAGATTTGTTTAGTCAATTTACAATGATTATAAGAGATAGAAAACCTACCTGGTATGTGAAGCAAGGAAACAAAACCAACCCCTTTTCTTCTCTAATGGCTGAAATTCTTTTCTTCTCTCTTTTGTGTGCGTTTTTTCTATTTTAAGTTCTACCGAAAAATATAAAACACCAACGAAACCATAACTATATGTATATACTTTAACAAGTCTCCTAAAACTACTCGGACTCTTTTTTTTTATTTTTCTTTTTTTTCCCCACGTAGTGTTAACTATCTCATGAATAACTAACCTAAACCTAATACTAGAGAGCATGCAGTTCTAGCATAAGGGGTTTTACACCTAATTTCATGAATCTTAATGCTCCTCCGGAATTAAACTTGATTAGTGCTTTTACACGCTAGGTTGTTCTCTTGGTAGAATTCATATTCACATCTTTTAATATGTTTGTTGATGACTTCAGGAAATTTACGGGATATTCTTGTGATCAAGGTATTCTAAGGCTTTTGATAAAACGAGATTAAATATCAATTCTAATTATTAGTACAAGAACATGTTCTGTGAATGAAAGTGAAACCTTGACCAATATTCTCAACTCTTTGATTCTTTTCTATAATTTCTTAGCTTTCTTAATTAGTTTAAAAACCTTTTATTGAACCTGAATATTCCCTCTGCTTACATAAGATATTAAAACATATAACAACCAAGACCTCCTCGTGGGAACGATCCTTTCTTACCCTTGCTTCATAATAAATCATAAGTAGTCAGAAATTAATAAATATGTTTTGAGTGGTATGACACACATCAAATTTTGGCGCCGCTGCCTGGGAGACAACGAATTTTTTATTTGTTTTCAATTTCTTATTTTTGTTTTTTATTTTATTTTTATTTCTGATTTTTTATTTTTATATTTGGTTCTAATCTAGTTTTGAGAATCTTATTTTAGGTGATTATTCCTCATGGAAGGAGAATATTACAACAATAAATACGGTTTTCAACCTCAACAACACTATGACAATTTCCTACCACCTATGGGAAACAATCAAAACCAATTCATTGGCTATGATCAAAATCCTAGAGAACCTTATGGTGATTTTCATACATACCAACAACCTTGTAGTCGGTATGTAAGTCAACCACCGAGGTGGGACAATTTACTTCTAATTGGCTTTAAGCAAGTTTTATTTATGTTATGAATGGGTTACAAGACATGCAACATAGACTAGACCAACTTGATCTTGATAGAGAGAATGTTGCACATACTGAATTTTACAATAATGTACCTCACCCGACTCCCGATCGTAGTTATGATCATTCACCTATTTAAATGGAATAATTGTAGGGGAGAGATTCTATTGTAGTTAATGGTGGGAAGCGTGTGAATGTCAGAAAACTTGCACAGAAACTATACAAGTTGGAAGATGACGGAGCCCCGGAAACTTTTCTCGAAGAAATTAGTAGGACCATTCGTATGTTGAGAATGAAACCGAATTGAATGATATTGTGGAAGACCCAATTGAACTTGCCGAGGATTATAATGATAAAGTTGACGCTGAATTTTTATTGAGGCGGAGACGGATGAAGATTGGTTGAAAAGTTTGATAGAGGACCATGATACACATGAGGTGAGTAATTCACTTGAATTTTTTAAGGATGAAGAGGATCTGGTGATACAAGAGATTTTCCAAGGTCTGACTAATCACTTGCCTATTGATTCTTCTCCGTTACCTCTTATTGGCTTGAATGTATGTGCTTCGGAACTATTGTTGAATGACTTTGCTTCTCGATATCCTTTATTGGAGATACTTGATTCTCATACTATGCAGGTTTATAAAGAAGAAACCGCAGAAGTTCCCAAATTCTATGTTCTCTATACACTTCCAAGTGTAAAAAAGACTTAGTGTCGGGGAAATTTTTATCGGGCGATAGCTTTAATTATATTTTTTTGTACTAATATTCGTGTGAATCTATTGTTAGAATTACCCATTTTTCAATGGGTGCAACCCCAAATTTTCAGATTATTGGTCTACGGGCTGACGACTGTAAACCAAGTGTTGCAAGGGAGACAACCCGTTGGATTAATATTTATTTTACTTTTTCTTGTTTTTTATGAATTTTCATATCATAATTGGATTTCCCACCTTGATTTTACATTGGAGGAGTCAATTTACATTGAGGACAATATAAAGTTTAAGTGTAGGGGAGTGTTAAGCATATAGAATTCTTAAGTATTCACTTTTAAGTAGAAAATTTTCCAACTTTTTTGTAACTATAGATTTGCATGAAACCTTCACTTTTAGATATTTTAGAGTCACTTAGTATACTTCTAGATACGTTTACATACGGATTTCTTACCGAAATAACTGAACTTAGAAGTATTAGAGAACTATATTTGGGTTTCTTAGTTCTTGAGAGGCTAGACATGATATAAAGGGACTTAAACCGCCGGCGACGAGTACAGTATTAGAGCAGCTGATCATTCAATATCCATATATGAGTGAGGCACCAGACCTTCAATTTTTTGTACCTATCTAAATTGTTCGTCTAAAATGTTTCATCTGCGAAAATTCAGGGTAGAATGATGAGCTACCCAACCTCGCACTTTTTCAACACTACTTTTTGATCTCTTGGGTGCTAATTCTATCAATCATGAGGGTGACATTAGAATCACGAAAAAACCTTACTTTATAGTTTGATTTGCAGTTGGCACCATTCTTTCTCTCGACAAAAACAAGTCCATAGAAACACCATTATCATCAACAAGTGGAACATCACAAATTCGAAGAAAGTTGAAGACGTTCAAGGTTTACAAGCAACACTACAAGAGCAAAATTTCAGATTCAAAGTGAAGTAACAATACAAGGAGTAGAATTCTATGTACAAGTTGAAAACTTCTGTACAAGAGCGAAAAATCAAAAGAAGTGAATTTTTGTAAAGTTTATGATATCGAGACAACACGGGTTGTGAATAGTCAAGTGGTAAAGTCATTTATCCACGGCCATATTAGCTTCATTATTATTATGTGAGTTTATATTTCATATTTATTGTCTAAAGAAAAAGAAAAAAATATATATTTGTTTTTATTGCTTTAGTGTATATTTCTTTTTGTATTTATTCATTAAGGATGTGGGAAAGAAGAAATCTATAAAGAAGTTTTAAGCAACAAAAATTATAGTAAAAGAGTTAGAAATTTCGGAAGTTCTATGAAGTTCAAAAGTTTATCATCTACAGTTGAAGCCGAAGACGAAGACGTTTCTATGTGACACCGTGAGAGTGGTGATGATTGTAGATTGAATAAGAAGGCGAGTAAGCATTCCTATCCTCGCATAGTGATTGATTTCCTTTCATAGAGATTGTCAGAAAAAGGTATGTTTTTTCCCACGTTTTCATGGGATATTCTAATATAATTCAGAAGGTTTTACCTTCCCACCATTCAACGTGTGCAAAATTTCTATCTTTATTCCTACCTACACACATGAGAGACATAAAGTTTGTCTTTTGAGTATAATATCATAAAACCCTATTGGTAAGGCAGAAACATTTGATCGCTCTCGAACCCGAATTCTTTCATATGGTGGTTTTCTCATAACTCAAGAGTTAAGCATGAGAATAATGTTCTTTGATATATCTAACTTCTTATTATTAGTATGCAGAAACTTTATGTCCTCTTAACTCCTTGGATGCATGTGATTGTGAAGTATTTGGAAGTTGGAATTCTAGGTTTTGTGAGTATACCTCTTGTAAACCCTCACGAGACTATATTCGTCCACTAGGGACACCTAAGGGTTTAAAATCTTGTTACATATACTAAATGTGATCGTATCCTCAACGAAATGGAGTTGTATATTTTTGTTTAGTTTAGTTTAGTTTACTCGAGGACTAGCAAAAGGCAAGTGTGGAGGAATTTGATAGGTGCATAATTTACATTAGTTGGATATCAATTTCTTATGTTTTTCTTAGTTATTTCTCTTGTATTTTGTATATTTTACGTTTTTTTTTTAGTTTTGTAGGTATTTTGGAGTCACATAAAGCAAAAGAAGAGAATTAAAGGCACAAGGCATTGCTCGGAGGCATTGCGAGTTAATAGGCACAAAACTAGAAGCACACAAGTCTCAACGGTGTGGAAATCATAAATTACTAGGGGGCATCCAGTTTTACAAAGCAACTAAGAGAACTATTAGGGGAAACTCATTATTTTATAAAGAAATGTTAAAGGGAGGCAGCCACTTCCCTAACTGCCAGGTTTGCTCCTATCCAAGTTATTAACCTAACACACACTAGGTCACAACTAGTTTTGCTAAATCCAATTCAAGGCTAAGGTACGCCGGCTACCTAGGTTCTCTGGTGGGTTTTGAATCCAGCGAGAAAGAGAGAAGAAATGTAGAGAATGGACAGAAGAATATGAAAATAGGGAGGAGTTTCGTTGTTGGTGTTTGTGAGAATTTGTGTTTTGTTACTGAAAAAGCAAGATTCAGATCGAGAAAGAATGAATGGAGAATGGCCAAGAGATAGGGACTGAGTTGATGATCCTGGTGGTTCGAATTTAAGAGATGGGTTGTGAAACAACAATGAAGATGGCAGAGATTTGGTTTATGGTGTTGTGGCTGGAAAAAAGAGATGATTCAGAGAAGAAGAAGTTGAATTGAGCAAGGAATTATGGGTTGAGCTCGTGATTCTGAGATATGAAAAAAAACAAGTTGGATGGTGATATCTTAATGCTGAAAGTGAACCGAGACCATAGTTTATGCCATGAATTACTTCCGGTTAGAACTGATGTCTTGGAGAGATTTCAGGGAAGAACAATAGATAGAAGGTTGTGGATGAATGAAGAATGACTATACAGTTAGAAGACAACGAGAATTAGATAGTTTGTGGTGAATTGATACTGCCATCTAGAGTAAATTGAAGAGAGTGATTGTGATGGTGATTATTATGTGTGAATTTGAATGAATGAATGAATGTTAAATCTGTGCAGGGAAGGAGATACAATTGATGTTGCAAACACCAACAATATATAGCCAAAATCACTACAGAAACGCACCTTTTGTGTTCGACTAATTGTCTCAAAGAACTGCCGTGACTATTGAAAGTGCCTTGTCTTTGTGGGCTTGTTAGATATGGGCCTGCTTGTTTTAGGTTATTTTGTTTGGGTGTATTTCTTTTAGGTTGTGGCAGGCTTTCCAAGGCTATATGCATAAATTTGGAATGTTTGAATATTAAAGAGAGTTCTGTTCCAAGAGGTTTCTACAAAGGAAAAGTTATAAAAAGAACAATTTCAACAAGAGAGGGAGATATCTTGGTTTTCACCTAGTTCTCTTCTCATTTATTTTCTTCAATTCGTTTTTGTGAACTCCAATTATTATGAGTAGCTAGTTTTCTTTTGTTGGTTGGCGAATAGTTGGATTTCTCATACATGATTCTTTGAATTAATAAATTAGTTTTGTCTCAATATTATCGATTATGATTCACTACAAATATCTCATTGATTGATTTCTTATTTAGTTAAGTTACAAATTTATTGAACTTATATTCATATCTAAAGCTAATTTAGGGTTTATTATACGTAAAAGTGATACTCCTTGAATACAAGTAGCATAGTGTGGTTATTGCTTGTAGTGATTCATCCTAGTAATCATATGTGATTCATGACCTTTGTTATTAATTAGTGCGCTTTCCACGTTCAATTGCATTGATTAGCCTAATTTAATGAATCTTAATGCTCCTGCGGAATTAAACTTGACTAGTTCTTCTACACGTTAGGTTGTTCTCTTGGTATAATTCATATTCGCATCTTTTAATGTGTTAGTTGATGACTTGAGGAAATTCACGGGATATTCTTGTGATCAAGGTATTCTAGGGCTTTTGATAAAACAATATTAAATATCAATTCCAATTATTAGTACAAGAACATGTTTTGTTAATGAAAGTGAAACATTGACCAATATTCTCAACTCTTTGATTCTTTTCTACAATTTCTTAGCTTTCTTAATTAGTTTAAGTTACTTTTATTGAACCTTAATTTTCCCCCGTTTACATAAGATATCGAAACATATAACAAACAACATCTCCTCGTGGGAACGATCCTTTCTTACCCTTGCTTCATAATAAATCATAAGTGGTGAGAAAGTAATAAATAATTGTAGAGTGGTACGACACACATCAAAAGGCTTTTGGAGAAAAAAAATTAGCAGACATGTCTTGTTGGATATGTTTGGTTGTCTTGAGTACCAAGTCCTCGACCTAAAACATTCGGGACTTTACTGCTTTGTTGTAATATTTAGAAATTATTCATCGATATGCCTCCGTATATCTTTCTTCCTTGGACCGTCTTGACTTTATGAGGTCCAATTCTACAAGCCGAAACCTGGGGATCTCGGCCTCATCCCAATATATTCGGCTGGCTGCTGCAATTCGAGCTGAAGGGATCTTGATCCCGGCGGGGTGGATAGCATCAACCCCGTATACAAGTGAACTGGGGGAAGTCCCTGTGGAGATTCTTGGTGTCGTCCTATATTCCCAAAGCGCCATGGGCAATTGTTCATGCCACGACCTAGGATTATCATACACTGTGCGACTAAGAATCAAAATTAGTGTTTTGTTGGTACTTTCTGCTTGTCCATTTCCTTGTGCGTAGTATGGGGTAGAAAACACTTGCTTGATGACGTACTTTTGGAGTAATTCTGTCACGGTCTGGTTATCAAAAGGAGTACTGTTATCTGTGATAATGTGTTTAGGGACACCAAACCTGCATATGATGTATTCCTCGATGAAAGCCGATATGGTTGCTCCAGTCGTGTTACTAAGAGGGATGACCTCAACCCATTTGGTGAAGTACTCAGTGGTCGTGATGATGTGATCATGTTGTTTTGATGATGTTGGATTGATTTTGCCGATGGGATCTAGTCCTCAGTTGTAGAAAGGCCAGGGTATACTTACAAGGTGTAGAGGAAGGCATGGTGTGTGAATGTGGTTTCCATGAATCTGACACTGATGACACCTTTGGACAAACACGACTGCATCATCTTCCATGGTTGGCTAGTAATACCTTTTATGAATCTGAAGGAACAATTTCCTCTTGCCTTGATGTTTTCCTTCATGAACCTCTTTCAGTATTTTCGGGATCTCGGGTCCTTCCAAACACCTCAGTAGGTTTTATTCGAAACTCTTGCAATACAGGATTCCTTCATGAAGAATGGACCTCTTTTCCTTTTGACGCTGGAGTCGGCGGTGGAGTGTAACGACCATTGTCTCCCCACATACTTTGTTATGAATGCGGTTGAGTTGTAATTGCGCCTCCTGTTCTCCGAGACATCTTGAGAGGGACCCATCAGGATTCTTGTGATATACCTCCCCGTGAAGTAAACATAAGTTCTTCAAGTCTTTGAGGCCGACTTTCCTCTGAGGGAGTGAGCTGCTGAGTTCTTCTATGATTGGTGTTCTCTAGTCAGTGACTTGCTCGTGGTCGGATTGGTTTAACCATGTTGAGGGTACTGTGAGTCTCTTTACCATTACAGTCTTTTCTGCTCCTTTAAATTTAAGTTTGGAGGCTAACGTGGCAAGACAGTCGGCATGTCTATTATTACTTCGACCAACATAAACCACCACAGCTTCAACGAAATGAGTTAGTAATTTCTGAGCTTCTGTCCTATGATGGGCTGATGCTACCTCTTTAAGCGAGTAAAATCCATTCATATGATTGACTAACATTTTTGAGTCGCCCCTGATTTTGAGGTGCGTCGGGCCTTCTTTTCTTGCTAATGAGAGACCTAGTAAGAAAGCTTCATATTCCACAGAGTTGTTGGTGCACTTGAAGTCGATCTTGAATAAGTATGAGAAGACTTCCCCGGTTGGGAGAACAGTACCACGCCGGATCCTCCGGTATCATTACTGGGTGTAGCTGAACCATCAAAGTATAGCATCCATGCTTCTTCTTTAACAATAGATATTTCGGGGAAGTCCCCATGTATTTCTTCAAGTAAGGAGGTCATATCTTTTCTTGGGAAAGCCGCTAGTAGATCTACTACTGCTTGTCCTTTGTTGCTTTCGAGGAAACGCATGTTATGTCGAATTATGATATCTGAAATAGCCACCTGGAAGGTCTGCCTAGGGACGGTTTTGAAAGTAAAAATATGATAGGATCAACTTTGGTGACAAGCACGATCCTGCTTGAAAGTAAGTAATGTCAGAACTTCTGAATAGCATGCACTATTGATAGGCACGCCCTTTCTGCTTTAGGATATCAGAGTTCTGCATCTCTTAATGACCGACAGATGTAGTAGATTAGATATTCAATCCCTTCTTCGTCTTCTTGGGTGAGGAGGGCTCCGATAGAAACCTCACTTGAGGTTGTGTATAGAATCAAGGGGAGTCCCTGGACTAGGGGCCTCATGACGGATGGAGATAATAATAATTATCGGATTTTGATGAACGCTTCATGTTGAGCAGAGGACCAGACATTATTTGCTCCTTTCTTTAGAAGTGGCGTGAAAAAAACGACAAATTGAGTTAACCCCGGATGAAACGTCTGATATAGGACACTTTTCCCATAAAGATTTTAAGTTCTTTCACGGTTTTTGGCAGAGGCATGGTGATGGCTTGAGTCTTGACTGGATCCACCTTGATTCCCTTTGATATTACTTGGAACCCAAGGAACTTACCAGAGGAAATTCTGAAGGCGCACTTCAAAGGGTTCATCTTCAATTTGTATTCGCGACATCTTTCAAAGAATTATCGAAAAACCTCCAGGTGAGATGCTCGGGTTTTGGATTTGACAACCACGTCATCAACATAATATTTTACTTGCTTGTGCATCATATCATGAAATATTATTGTCATAGATCGTTGGTAAGTGGCACCGGCATTCTTCAAACCAAAAGGAATCACAGTATAGTAGAAATTTCCAATAGGTGTTCAAAATGCAGTTTTGCTGGCATCGTGCTCAGATATTTTTATTTGATTATAACCACTATAGCCATCCATAAATGAGAACATACCGTGTCCACTGGTCGCATCGACAAGCATGTCTATGTCGGGGAGAGGGAAGTCGTCTTTAGGATAACACTTATTCAAGTTCCTGAAATCAACACAACATCTGATTTGACCGTTTTTCTTTTTAACAGGCACCACATTGGCTAGCCAAGTGGGGTGTTGGATAGGTTTGATGAAGAATGTTGTGGGTAGCTTCTGGATTTCGATCTTGATCTGCTCTTCGACTTCATGCCTGAATTGTCACGGTTGTTGCTTGACATGTTTGGAACCAGGTATGATGTGTAAATGGTGGGTGACCAGCTTATTATCAAGACCCGGCATCTCCTCATACGTCCAGGCGAAGATGTCTTAATAATCCTTAAGGAGTCGCACGAGTCTCACCCGTTCCTCCGTCGACAGGGTGGAAATGATGGAGATGGGTCTAGGGGTTTCTTCTGTTTCGATGTTGATTGTCTCAAGGGAGTCTGTGGTGGAATCAATACCATCTTTTAATTGTCGTGGAGCATTTGGGATTTTATCTCGGCCAGGCTCTGTGCTATGGTTGCATTCTAGGCGGGGAAACCCTCCACTAGTATTCCTAACAGCAGCGGCAAAAATAAACAATTATTCCTTCGGTGTCGTAACTTGTTACGAAATTATGTTCTCTCTTGCCATGAGCATGGCTCGACGCATTGTTAGTCATTAAAAAATCGTGATTAAAATCAGTAGAGAGATTCATTTCTGAAAGTTTACCTCTTTCCTTGGTTATTCACAGTTCCTTATCGGACTTTTCAAAGGTTGTCCAACTGGGCAGTGGAGTTCTGTGGATCTTTCCAAAGAAGTCGAGCGCATCGGTCTTTGACTCCAATAATTCGGCACCGCAAACAGGAGCATAGGAGATGAAGACGCTGGAATTCATATTATTTTCTCATTTAACACAGTCTTCATGCATTGGTGATAAGCCGAGGGGAAAACCTTATTTTCATGAAGCCATGGTCTTCCCAGTATCATATGATATTCGGGTTCCTTCTCAATGACATGAAACTTCACTTTTGATTGAATAGGTCTTACCTTGAGTCCTAAGAAGATGTGTCTGTAAGTGCTGGTGTGATTCCCTTCGAAATCTTTCGTCACAATAGGCTAAAGTACAATCTTGTTTGGTCGGACCTTTGCAGTCTTGAGGGTCTTGAGAGTGATTATGTTGGCCACGATGCCTGTGTCGACAAGTTCTCTTCGAAACTCAAAGTCTTTGAGGGAAGCAGTAACGTACAAGGCTCGTTTATGTCCTTCTTCGGCCATCATATCCTATTCGGTGAAGGTGACATTATTCACAGAAAGGTGAGGCAACTCAGGTATTTTTGATACCTTTTCAGAGAGTTGGACCATATTTTCATCAGTAGCCACACGGTTCAAGGAAGCAACTACATCTCTACGTTGGAGTTTCGAGAAGTGCAGAAGTTCACATAGGTTTTCTACCAGGCAGTTTTCTTCTTGATTCACTGGCTTCTCACAGGTAGTGAAACTCCATATATGGTGTGGAGAGGGCATGTTTGTTTGGGGAGGATTCATCAACCCAGGGACGGTAAGTCTTCTCTGAAAAAAACACTGCGCTCTAATTCTTGTGTTAGTCGATGAAGAAAATTGAGGATGAATTTTTTGAGTCTTCTAGCCTCGCAAAGGTTCTTGACATATTTTTCTTGTCTGCTCAAGCTCATCCATTGTGAGTTCTGTTGGATATGAAATACTTCTAATCTCCCTCACATTGTTAGAGTGAAGATCATCAGGTGTGTCGTTGATGGTAGAAAGAGCACCATTAGAGAAATCACCATTGGTGCCAGAAGGGTTGGAATTGGGATCAGTAATTATAATATCTAGTCTGAGACCGACCATTTTGAATTATTGAGAAATTGGTTTCTCTAATCGAGAGGTTGATCTCCCATTGTGGTCGCCCAATTGTTTTAGGGTGAAAACAAATGTACTGCAAAATGGTACTTTCAGGTAGGTTCGAGAGATCAAGCTCGAACAGGACGATCCTAAACCAAGAAATGGTCGTTCACGTCCTGCTTCTATTACAAAGATGGAAAGGATTTGGGTAGGTTTTAGGGGAGGGAAGCATAAAAGGTTGAAAAAATATCAGTGTGATAATGTATGGAGAAGAAAGTGGATTCTCTAAGAGGAATCACTAATTCTGTAGGTTTTGTTTCTCTAGACTGGTTATCTTATCTGTCATGTGTTTCTGTCTTGTTTTTGAATAGATGAAAATCATTTATTTATATTTTAAAGAGGACACACTGATTTCTCGTAATTCGGGGAAGTTACGGAGAGATGGAGAAGTGGTAATTGTGGAGATTGTAGTAAGGTGGTGCCCGGAAAGTAGGGAAGACCTGTCTGACCACTACTCCTCATCCTCTCAACTGCTCTGTAACCGCCAACTTCTTGCTACCTTATTATTCATGGGGGTTGTGTCAGCACTCACGATGTCGTAGACCGCCATACCAATACCCCAATGAGAATCCCCCCATGTTTTATTTGATATCTCGTAGAAATAGTGGAGCCATAAGCCACTATGGTTTTGATTAAGTCATGTCAAGTCAAATGACTTGCTAAGTCAGTGAGACAAGTTGTGTGACTCACTGGATTGATAGTCAGACTGATTAGTGTCGCGTCTGGGAAATTCAGTGGCCATGTACTTTCTTGAAAGTAATGTGGCATATTTAATGGCTAAGTATTAGCTCAGAAGCGAATTATTGTAAATTTGAGAAGCATTTTAGGCCAAATGTTGTAGAAGGATCCTTGAGCAAGGAGACCTACTGGAATTCGTATAAGACTCAATATATGACTACATTGAGAAGAAAGGCGTATTTATGAGGAAAGTAGCCAGCAAAACTAGCACTAGCTACTTAGCGAAAATAAGAATGTGTTAGCTCTTTTAATATAAAAGGCTAATGTGCTAACGCCTCAAGAGTAAAACCAATATGAAAAACTTCTGGTAAATATTAATTGTATTAGGGCTTGGAAGCAAGTGTCAAGGAGGTTCGAAGTTAGCACTTCAATTGGATAAAATAGTTAGCTTTAAAGTCAATGCGTTTTTGGCTAAGTCGCTAAGTATGGCTATGCTAAGTCAAGGGCGCATTAGACATGGGCATTATCCAAGGACGTGTTAGGCATGCCTGAGACGCACAAGGGCCAAGGATGTTGGGGTTGGTAGCGACGCATGGGAGCTAGGGCGCGTTTGACTTTGGAGGCGCATTAGAGAAGCTAGATACACATAAGATATGGGATGTATAGGCCTTGGATGCTGAGGATAGATAGGGACGCGGAGGAGTTAGTCAGGGACACATAGGAGCTATGGAGATGACGCTAGCTAGGGGCGCATCGTCCTTATAGGCGCATAGGCCTCAGCGATGTGCATGGCTGGCTAGGGGCGTATTGGAGCTAAGACACGCATGAGCTTTGTCTAGGGACGCGCTAGGAGTCAAGGCCTCCAGGGAGAAGACCAAGGGCGTAAGGGTGAATCCAAGGGCATCAAGGAGAAGCCATGGGCGTGGCTTTGGAGGCGCATAGGCCTTGTTGCGCATTTGGTCACTAGGGTTAGCGCATTTGGCGCTAGGATTTGGGTTAGCACTTTCGTGCTATGGTTTAGGTGCCAAGGTGGTGATATGTTGGCTAAGGACTTAATATGATAAAATGTGCTATCTAAGACAATTTTAGGTTATTTAGCATCTCTCAGGTGCTAGGGTTCAACACCATGGAAGTTGGCGCGTTTAGCGCTATTGTGGCTAATTGGTGCCAATATGGTGCTAAGACAAATAGCTAGTGCTAACTTGGCGCTAATATAAGAAAAGGCTAGGGTTATCCTAGATGAGAGGTTCAATGCATCCTTTATAACATTTCTTCTCAGTTATGGCGCATCCAAAAGGAGTGGTGCATTATTTATGACTTATAGTTAAGCAAAGTGCTAAAGTAGCATATTTTAGGCTCAGAAGAGCAATTTGAGGTGCATTCATTGCGAATGAAACATTAATCTATAATGTATTTCTGGGTTTAAGCATTAGTTATTCCCGATTTTAATGGATGTTGCTAGAACATCGATGTGTATTCGAGGAAAGTTCAAGGAATTCAGCCATGAAATTTATGCGACTTGAGACTAGTTTGATATGACATGAATATTATGAGTATTGAAGATGCTACAAGGCCAATTTAGAATGTTTAGAAAGAACCTGCATTCTTAATTCGCTTACGGAGTATAAGTAGAGATATACAACATATGCGCATGAATATGTATATAAATATTCTTGTTCCTTAGCAAAAGGGAAATTTTATAATTTTAGCCCTCGTCAAAAACTCACCATCTACAACGGTAAAATCGTACCTTCAAGTAGGTTCGAGAGATCAAAATTGAACACGACAATCCTAAACCAAGAAATTGCCGTTCACGCCCTACTTCAATCACAAAGGTGGAGAGGATTGGATAGGTCTTAGGGGAGGGAAGCAAAGAAGGTTGAGAAATATCAATGTGTGAAGAAGAAAGAATTCTCTGAGAGGAATCGCTAATTCTTTATGTTTAGTTTCTCCTGACATGTTGTGTTCTCTGTTTGTTTCGAATAGATAAGAATCATCTATTTATAGTTCAATGGAGACACACTGATTTCTCGTAAGTGGTGGAAGTTAGGGAGAGGTGGAAAAGTGATGATTTTGGAGATTGTGGTGGGGTGGTGCCCGGAAAGTAGGGAAGACCTGTCTGACCACTACTCCTCATCCTCTCAACTTCTATGTAACCGTCCACTACTTATTACCTTCTTGTTCGTGGATGTATTGCTACAATGCACGATTTTGGTAAACCGCCAAACCAATACCCGAATGACAATCCCCCCATGTGTTGTATTTGATATCTCGTAGAAATAGTGGAGTCATAAGCCACTATTGTTTTTATTAAATCAAGTCAAATGACTTGCTAAGTCAGTGAGACAAGTTGAACGACTCACTGGATTGATAATCAGACTAATCTGGGAAGTTCAGTGGTCATGTACTTGCTTGGGAGTAACATGGCATATTTAATGGATAAGTGTTAATTTAGAAGTGACTTAGCATAAGTGTGAGAGGAATTTGAGGCCAAATGTTGTAGAAGGCTTCTTGAGCAAGTAGACCTACTGGTATTCATATAAGATTTAATGTTGGACCCATATTGAGATTAAAGACATATTTCTGAGGAAAGTAGCTAGAGAAGCTAGTATTAGCTACTTAACGCGAATAATAATGTGTTAGCTCTTTTAATATAAAAGGATAATGTGCTAACGTCTCAGGAATGTGACCAGCATGCATAACTTCTAGTAAATATCAATTATACTAGGTTTAGGAAGATAGTGTCAAGGAGGTTTGAAGTTAGCACTTCAATTAGATAGTATTATTAGCATTAGGGTCAATGTGCTTGTGGCTAAGTCGTTAAATATGGCCATGTTAAGCAAAAGGCACATTAGGCTAGGCTAGAGACGCTTCTGCCTTAGCTAGGAACGCGCTAAGCAGCTGGGATGCATTGGAATGAGACGTGTTAGGATGTTTAGGTAGGGACACATTGGCTAATATGGGATGCGCTAGGCTTTGGATAGGGTACATCGGCCACTAGGGACGTGCTAGGGTATAATAGGGATGTGGTAGGTTGGCCGCTAGGGGCGTATTGCCACTAGGGGGCGTTAGGCTTTGCTAGGGCGTATTGGCTACTAGGGACGCGCTAGAGCATAATAGAGACGCATTGGAGAAAAGGGGCGTGCTCAAGCTAGTAGGGACGCATTGGAGCCAAGGGGCGTGCTCAAGCTAGTAGGGACATATTGGCTGCTAAGGCGCATCGGCCTCAGTCGTTACTTGGGGACGCGTTAGCTTGGTAATGCCCGTCCGAGGACGCGTCTTCCAGATGGGACCATTGCTCAGGGACGCATCAGGCAAGATGGACCGGTACTCGGGGACGCGTCAGTTGGCCAAGGAAGTTTATGCCTACGGCTCTAGGGTTAGGGTTAGCACTTTTAGGGCTAAGGCTGAGATGCTAAGGTAGTGATGTGCTAGTTAAGGCCTGATTAGGCCAAGATGTGCTAGCTAAGATCATTTTAGGTTAGGTAACGTTTCTAATTTGCTAGGGTTAGCGCCAGGAAACTTAGCACTTAAGCCAAATAGTTAGTGCTAACTTGGCGTTGATAAGAGAGAAGGCTAGGGATGGCCTTTCTCAGAGGTTCAGTGCATTTTTATGGTATTGTTTCTTGGTTGTGGCGCATCCAAGAGGAGTGGCACATTATTTTTGGCTTATATTTAAGCAAAGTGCTAAAGTAGTATATTTGAGCTCGGAAGAGCAATTTGAGAAGAGTTCGTTGCGAACGAAGCATTAAGCTAGGGTATATTTTGGGGTTTAAGCATTTAGCTATTCCCGAATTTGATAGATTTTACTAGAACATCGATGCGTACTCGAGACAAGTTCAAGGAATCCAGCAGTGGAATTTATGCTACTTGAGACAGTTTGATATGGTATAAATATTGTGAGTATTGAGAAGGCTGCGAGGCTAGTTAGAATTTTTGTAGTTGCTTAGAGAAGACTCAAGTTACTATATACTAGTGGAAAACCCATCTAGGAGCTTCCGACTTATTATGTAACACCCGTAATTTTCACATTACACTTACTCAGGGACACGTCATGACCTGGGTTGAAGCTTCACCCTCAGCTTATAAAGCTCACCTAGGATTGCATCAGGGTGTGGATACCTTGACCTCGAATTATAGTGTTAAGGCCCTATTACGCGTGATGCATATTCAAAAATGCATCACAAGTCAAAAATGACTTTTACCCGGGAAAGGCACACATGGCCTTGATGTGTATCCGCGAGAGCATCATAGTGTTAATGCACTATTATGTCGTGATGCATGATTGAGAATGCATCACTGAACCAACGTTGCGTATCTGAAAATGCATCATAGTGCTAATGCACTATTATGCTGTGATGCATGATTGAGAATGCATCACTGAAGCAATGTGCGTATCTGAAAATGCATCATATTGCTAATGCACTATTATGCCGTGATGCATGATTGAAAATGCTTCACTGGACCAATGTGCGTATATAAGAATGCATCATATTGCTAATGCACTATTATGCCATGATGCATGATTGAGAATGCATCACTGAACCAATGTTGCATATCCGAGAATACATTATAGTGCTAATGCACTATTATGCCGTGATGCATGCTTGAGAATGCATCGCTGAACCAATGTTGCATTTCCGAGAATGCATCATAGTGCTAATGCACTATTATGCCGTGATGCATGAATGAGAATGCATTACTGAACCAATGTGGCACACCCGAGAATGCATTATAGTGCTAATACATTATGATGCCGTGATTCATGATTAAAAATGCATCATTGAACCAATGTTTCATATCCGAGAATGCATTATAGTGCTAATGCACTATTATGCCGTGATGCATGATTGAGAATGAATCACTGAACCAATGTTGCATATCCGAGAATACATTATAGTGATAATGCACTATTATGCCGTGATGCATGATTGAGAATGCATCACTGAACCAACGTTGCGTATCTTAAAATGCATCATAGTGCTAATGCACTATTATGCAGTGATGCATGATTGAGAATGCATCACTGAATCAATGTGTGTATCTGAGAATGCATCATATTGCTAATGAACTATTATGTCGTGATGTATGATTGAGAATGCATCACTGAACCAACGTTGCGTATCTGAAAATGCATTATAGTGCTAATGCACTATTATGCCGTGATGCATGATTGAGGATGCATCATGGAACCAATGTGCGTATCTGAGAATGCATCATAGTGCTAATGCACTATTATGTCATGATGCATGATTGATAATGCATCACTGAACCAACGCTGCATATCCGAGAATACATTATAGTGCTAATGCACTATTATATCGTGATGCATGATTGAGAATGCATCACTGAAACCATGTTGCATATCCGAGAATGCACTATAGTGTTAATGCATAATTATTCCGTGATGCACGATTGAAAATGCATCACTGAACCAATGTTTCTCATCCGAGAATGCATCATAGTGTTAATGCACTATTATGTTATGATGCATGATTGAGAATGCTTCACTGAACCAATGTTGCATACCCGAGAATGCATCATAGTGCTAATACACTATTATTCCGTGATGCATGATTGAGAATGCATCACTGAACCAATGTTGCATTCCCGAGAATGCATCATAGTGCTGATGCACTATTATACCGTGATGCATGATTGAGAATGCATCATTGAACCAATGCTGTGAACCCGAGAATGCATCATAGTGCTAATGCACTATCATGTCGTGATGCATGATTGAGAATGCATCACTGAACCAATGCTGCATATTCGAGAAGGCATTATAGTGCTAATGCACTAATATGCCGTGATGCATGATTGAGAATGCATCACTGAACCAATGTTACATACCCGAGAATGCATTATAGTGCTAATGCACTATTATGCCGTGATGCATGATTGAGAATGCATCATTGAACCAACGTTGCATACCCGAGAATACATTATAGTGCTAATGCACTATTATGCGGTGATGCATGATTGAGAATGCATCACTGACCCTATGTGGGATACCCGAGAGCGCATCATAGTGCTAATGCACTATTATGCCGTGATGCATGCCCGAGAATGCATCACTAGTAAGTGAAGTAGATGAACGTCATATATCCTCCTTAGCTATGCCAACCAGTTAGCGGATTTGCCTAGAGGGCCAACCAGTTAGCGGATTTTCCTAGAGGCGCCAACCAGTTGGCGTTTGTTCCTAAAGTGCAGTCGATGGATGTCACTTATTTGTAAAAATACGAATAAAAAATATATATGGAGAGAGCTTTGATTGAATGTGCATGAGCAGTAATGCACATATATATGTATATGAGATATAGCCTATACGTTGGAGCATACTTGATGCTTAAGCATCAATATGCTTGTAGCTTAACCGATGAAGCTTGAATGTGCATGAGTAGTAATGCACATATATATGTATATGCGATGGATGTCACTTCCCTTTCTTTTATTTATTTGTAAAAATGCGAATAAAACATATATAGGGAGGGAGCTTTGTTTGAATGTGCATGAGCGGTAATACACATATATATGTAGATGCTATGTGGCCTATATGTTGGAGCATACTTGATGCTTAAGCATCAACATGCTTGTAGCTTAACCGATGAAGCTTGAATGTGCATGAGCAGTAATGCACATATATATGTATATGCGATGGATGTCACTTCCCTTTCTTCTATTTATTTGTAAAAATGCGAATAAAACATATATAGGGAGGGAGCTTTGCTTGAATGTGCATGAGCTGTAATGCACATATATATGTAGATGCTATGTGTCCTATACGTTGGAGCATACTTGATGCTTAAGCATTAATATGCTTGTAGCTTAACCGATGAAGCTTGAATATGCATGAACAATAATGCACATATATATGTATATGCGATGTGGCCTATACGTTGGAGCATACTTGATACTTAAGCATCAATATTCTTGTAGCTTATCCCATAAAGCTTGAATTATACGAAAGCATCATTCAATCGTGTTATGTACTCGAGAACGTATATTTGCATAGTAAATAACGATAGTTATGCACAAGCTAGTGCATACCTTGTGAAAGTCCTTCGGCCTATACGGTCTAGGATTTGCTTGGCCTTTGGTCTTGCGATGAAGTGGGAATTGATGTTAGCTTTGCCTCAATAGGCTTAAGTTGCTTGTTCATTTCGAATTGTCACTTTTGATGAACTACGGTCATGTTTGACCCCTTCAAGGTACAGGTTGGGTACGTAGGCATCCGCATTGCAATGCATTGAGGTGCAGCATCTCGTCGCTCATATCATCTAATTTGGGAGATATTTGCGGCGCTTTGGTAACTCATATCATCTGGCTCGGTAATGCTAAGCAAGATATGATTGTTACCGCACTTGATGAGGTAAGTTTCATTCCATTTGATGGATAATCATACTTCCTATCAAGCCATACGGTATGAACGGAATATGCTTTGTTGCTGCACCATTGGAAAGAGCAAGACCAGTGCAGACTCCAGCGCATGATCGAAACAGAATTGATGAAGCGAAAAATTAGGCTTGAAATAGCCTAGGTGCTAGTCCAAGGCATGAGTTAGGCCTGGACTATGGTCGTAATTATATGATGCTTTCCAAAGGAATTCACCATTGGATTTAATGGTCATGTTACCCTTTGTAGAATAAGGGTGAGTTGGAACGATATGGAAACTACGTTTCGAGTATCATGCTGGCAAAGCATGCTTGGAAAGGCAAATATACCTGCACATAACAGCAAGAAGTTAAGCTTTAAGGTCCGGTTACTATATTTTAAGCCGCGCATCGGGGAGTTATGGCCTGCCCAGCGCATAGCGCCGGAGGCGGAATTTTCCAGTCTGTGACATATTATGTAGAGATTATGGACTATATTGTTAGCATAGAATGCTTGTAGCCTTTTGTACAGACTGTATCCTCAATTCGCTTGCGGAATATAAGTAGAGATACAATATTACATGTTTTGTTATAAAGTTAGGCATATACGTATAAGTATTTGTATATCCTTTTAAATTTCTGCAACTAGGCAGAAGGGCGATTTTACAGTTCTAACCATTGTCAAAAACTCACCATCTATAACATGATACTAAATTACATACGAAAAACTAATGTGCGAGGAATATGCACACATATGTTTTACCATTAGTTGCCCCATACATGATATTAAACATATTATACATAATCAAACAACAGTTGTGCAGAAAAAATGTACAAATCGAACTTCAAAGATATAAACAAACGATATTAACACATTTACAAAATCAATTTCAGGGATATCCACCAATTTTTGACCTATGCATAGAATATTAACAATCTAAGTGTGTAAGTATTATCTTTTCAATTATGCTTACACACCAGTGCGACCCTTAAAATCTTCTTACGAGTGCCAAATTCATAAAACCCTATTGGTGAGGCAGAGTCGAGGAGAAATGCTTATTCATGTGCTCTGTTAGTCCGTTGTCCATCTGGAAAAAGATAACTTTGGCACTGGTTTAACTCATCACACCCACTTTCTCTACCGTTGTTGAGCGGATATACTAGCATGTATTTTCTCTTGCATTTCCAATTATTTGGCATTAGGAGGAGCAACTTTATGTCTTCTTAGCCCTTTGAATATTTGTGACTAATTAGAAGTTGGAGTAATGGTTTTGTGGGTATACCTCTTATAAACCCTCAGGAGATAAAACTCGTCCGCTAAGGTTACTTAAGGGTTTAAAGGCTTGTTACACATGCTAAGTGTAGTCGCAATTCCTGCGAAAGTGAGTTAGGAATTTAATTTCACTTGTAAATTTGTTTTCACTTTTAGTTTTGCTCGAGGACTAGAAAAATATAGGTCTGAGGGTATTTTATGAGTGTGTAACAACAACATAATTACATCTTAATTTACATTTATTTAGTTCTCTATTTTGTACATATTTGATGATTTTGTTTAATTTTGCAGTTTTTTAGGAAATAAAGTTCGGTGGGCTAAAATACGGAACTTCGCCCGTAAAATAAAGATGTGATATAATACGTTGCACCGTGAAACATCATATCAAAATATCGACATTATTTGCAGGATATTAATTAAAAGAGATGTGGAGATATTTTATTTAATGATGAAAATAAACAAAATAAAGAAGAAAATTTAAGTGCTTACCTTGTATAAGTAATTTGCATGTGCTCATAATATCTTTCCACTTATGGGAAGTATGCATATAAAAGGGATTCATTTTCATCATTTAAGGGAGTTAATTTGTGTTGGTCTGAAGATGAGCATTAGAGAATTAAAATTAGAAATAGTTTAGTTTTTTATTTATTTTTTTCTTTATTTTCTTTTGTTTCTTTTTATGATAAGTCATGAACACTTAATTTTCTACCAGGGCTAAGAGGAAGCCCAATAATGTATATTAGAGAGTTCTATTTATTTTCAGTGATAATTTTTGTAGTCCTTATTCTTGTTTAGTCGCGATGATAATTCTCTTTATGTGTTCTTATGTTTATATCACAATTTTATATTTTTTTCTAGAGATCAACATTATAAATGAAGAAAATGATCAGTATTTTGATAAGAAATTTATTGGTAAAAAAAAAGATTTATCTTCCAAGACATATATTCATATCCTATTATTATTATTATTATTATTATTATTATTATTATTATTATAAACAACTTTAATTAAAGGAAGAAAAGCATTGTTTACATAGAGTCAATTACACATTAGTGGGAGCATTATTATTATTATTATTATAAAAAGAAAATTTTATTAGATAGGGAAAGTCGATTACACATTAGTGGTAGGAAGCCTCGCCACAAGCTGGGCTCCTACACCCTTTTGTATGGAAATTCCTAGTCTAAAGAAAAAGGAGTTGCTTATTTTGTAATTGTAGTCTAGGCTTGCAATGCGGTTCTGCAGCCTTGACACAAAAGTTATAAGGTCCTCTCCTAATTCCCCTAAAGTGGTGAACGCTAGCACACTGAACCCATATCCATGATATTCGCATTGGGTTAGGTATAAGCTAGTCTTGCGAGTCGTAGCGTTCGAGATTGCCTGACCGGGCATGAAGGCGGCTCTCCTGGAACCAGTGAACGGGGATACCCCTGTGACGTCAAGGTACACGTCTCGGCCATTCTTCCAATTGTACACTAGGATATCTGCCGGACTCAAGGAGTTCTCATTGTCCGAGAGGAAGCCCAGGTTGGCTTCTTTACGAGCGGAGACTCCTGCTTTGTAGCACATGTCTGATAGCACATACCTGACTAAATCGTTTCGAAACTTGAGGCCCACCTCACTGGCACAATGAAGTGCATGATCACCAAAGACGTCCGTACCACGCCCACAATAAGAACATAGGCTCCCCTCCTCAAACTGTGATAAACCAAGCCTGTAACTAAGGACAACCAGGAATCGTCGAGGCCCAATAGCTTGGTGAAGCCCAACTATGGGGATGGCCTTAAGAAAGTCTTGGGCATGGCTCAACTTGTTGCATTTCCAAAGGATGGTGTCTCGCTCGGACAGGTTGAAGCTAGTGGGTATACTCTTCTTGACCACATTAAAGTATTGGGCTGCCAGAAAGTGCATAGGGCGCGGGGCAGTGAATTGGATGTTGGCACAAGATAGAGGGAGCCCACAGAATTGTGTGAACCTGGCTTGGGCTTGTTGGAAGCTAAGTGTTGATCAGCATCGCAGTGGGTTTTAAGGATGGTGTTCTGCATTTGTTGTGTTTGTATGCAGGATGCTAGGAAGCTGTAGTGGCAGGCATCCCCCATGGTGTAAACCCCTAGGCCACCATCCTTCATTGGCAAGGTAGCTAGACGCATCTGAGTAGGACCAAATCCTGCCCCAATCACCAGTCACTATGTGTCTGAGAAACTGCGTGAGGTGCTGGTCAAAATGAGCAGTTGGGGCCTGGAGGGCTTGAGGATTTGTGGTTCTCAGTGTGAAGAAAAGTCTGGAGACCCCGAAACAATTTCTCAATAACATGAGCTCACTATGTGGGTCCTGCAAGGACTTCAAAGACTTATTATTATTATTATTATTACAAAAGGGATTTTATTAGATAGAAATAGCATTTTACAAAGAAATGGTAGGAAGCCTAGCCACTACCTAGGCACCTACGCCTTTTTGAATAGAAATGCCTAATCTGAAAAAAAAAAACGAATTGCCTATTTTATAGTTGTAGTCGAAGCAAGCTATACAATTATGCATCCTCTTCACAAAGGCTACCATATCCTCTCCCATTTCACCTAGGGTGGTGAAAGCAAGCAAGCCAAAACCGTAACCGTGGAGGTCACATTTATCTAAGTATTTGTTTCGTTTACGTGTTATGGCATTCGCGATGGCTTGGCCGGGCGTAAAAGCGATTCTCCCGCCACCATAAAAAGGGGACACCCCAGTAACATCAAGGTAGACGTCCCGTCCATTCTCCCAATTATACACGAGAATGTCGTTTGGCCTTAAAGAACTTGCTTTGTCATTAAGGAACCCCAGTTTGACCCTTTGCGAGCGGGCACTCCGTCTTTGTAACATATATCTGCAAGAACATCCCTGACCAAGTTGTGTCTGAATTTAAGGCACACTTTGTTTGCGCAGTGTAAGGCATGGTCACCAAAAACATCCATACCTCTCCCATAAATGGTACAAAACTATCCTCATCAAACAAAGATATGCCCAACCTGTAGCTGAGGACAGCCCGGAATCGACGAGGCTCAACAGCCTGATTAAGCACATTAATAGGGACAACCTTAAGGAAGTCCTGGGCATGATCTTGTTTATTGCATTGACATAAGATGTTGTCTCGGGCCGTCAAATCAAATCTACAGGGGATGTTCTTCTTAACAGCATTGAAGTAAAGTACTGTCAGTGAGTGCATTGGACGTGGGGCATAAGATTGGATGTTGCAAGAGGAAGAAGATAAATCGCAGACCTGAATGGAACTGGACAAAGCCTGCTGGAAGCTGTGGTGCGCAACCATGTGTGCTTTGAGGATCGTGTTTTGCACATGTGCAGTCTGTATACATGATGCAAGAAAGTTGTATTGGATAGTATCCCCTATTGTATAGACTCCCAGGCCTCCATCTTTCATTGTCAGGGTGGCTAAGCGCAGCAGGAGTGAACCAAACCCTGCACCATCTCATGTGACAAGGTACCTGAGGAACTGACAGAGGTGTTGATCAGTGTGCTGCTGAGAGCTAGAGAGACAAAGGATTAGTTGTCCTCATTGTGAAGTACAATCTGGAGACACATGCACAGTTTCTCAACAGAAGTAACTCACTTTATGGGTCCTGCAGGGTCTTCAAAGTATTCATTAACTGGATAGTCTTCATAACTCTGCCATACACAAGGTCATTGCATAAGGCTAAGTCGAGACTGACAGGCCCCCTCAAAAGTTTCACACCTAAGACATGTCTACGGATGCAAGCAGGGAAAACGCCTTCCTCAAGGCTTCTGGGGTCGGTGTTGGGACAAAAGATCTCAGATTTGTTGATTTTGAGGTACATGCCCCTCATGTTGCCTTAAGTTTGTATGATGCTTACAGATTTAGCAACATCCATGGTGTCTCTTGCTATATTTCCATCATCCAGGTACCAAGCATGTAGATCCGAAGTACATATTGAAGTTATTTTATGGATAAATGGGTGCAAGGTCAAGGCAAAAAGTAAGGGACCAAGGGGGTCACCTTGCTGGACACCTTGTGCTGACTGAAGGATGTTGTCATTATAATAAAGATTTGCAGGTTTGCATAGCAGAAATCCACCCACCTGGAGATACTTGGGCACTTGCTTCTGACCTCCTTGATCATAGCTGATTTGTCAACCATGTTGAAAGCATTGCTGAAATCAATTAGAAGCATGCTCATGGTTTCGAGTTACCTTTCAGTTCCAGGAGCCTGTTGGCAGAATGTAAGATTCCTTCACCACCACACTGAACACCTACACCAAATTGAAAGTCCCTTAGATAGGAAGATATTTTTTTGCCAGTTGTTGAAGCTGCAAGTTTAGAGCATAGCCTTCTCTAGATGGTGCCTACATCAATTGGTCTCAGCCCCCCTCCAGGTTTGAGCAGAGGTGTCAAGGGAGCACTGGCAATGTACTTTCCCAGCTCTAATGGACAATTACATACTAACCATAGGTTAACCACACCAGTAATGGAGGTTAACAGCTCTTCTGCCACTGCTGAAGCTGGACCACTGAGAGCATCCAAGAGGTGTTGAGATCTAAGGCCATCCTTACCATAGTGGGTCCTTTTAGGGAAACCTTTGATTGCCTCAAACACTGCATTTTTGTCCACACAGAGAGCTTCAGCCTGAATGGGTTCTACTGGGATAGCTGGTGGAGGGGCACTGGGGTGTTTGTGGCTCAGGTCAAGGAGGGTAGCTGGGGAAATGGGGGCAATTCCATTGGATGAAAGAACCCTGATGGATGTTGTGTACTGACCATAGCTCAACTTCTTTTTACAAGCAGTTAGATTAGACCTACCCTTCTTCTTGTTATTGATCTTGCCTCCTTGAGTTTGCTTGGACTGGTCCAGGAGTGTGTGCACCATGATAAGACAACCATTTTTATTCCACTGCAGCAGGGCGTGAGAAATGCTGGTAGATTGTAAAAAATTTATTATAATTATTATTATTAATTTATTATTAAGAAATTTAATTCATATTTCTCACTCTATTATTACTATTATTATTTTTATAAACAAGAATTTTATTGGATGAAAAAGGTAATTACACTGGGCCAGAAGGAAGCCTAGCCATAAGCTGGGCTCCCACTCCCTTTTGGATAGCTAACCCTAGTCTGAAGAAAAGAGAGTTGCCGATTTTGTGATTGTAATCAAAGCTATCTATACAGTTCTGCAACCTCGTTATAAAAATTATCGTGTCCTCCGTGGGCCTCGCACTTATCCAGGTATTTGGTGCGTTTCCGGGTGATAGCGTTCGAGATGGCTTGACCGGGTGAAAAGGCGACTCTCCCCCCACGTGTAAAAGGGGACACTCCGGTGACGTCAAAGCATACATCACGGCTGCTCTCCCAATTATATACAAGGATATCCGTTGGCCGTAGGGAACGCTCATCGTCGGCCAAGAAGCCCAGAGGCGCCTCTTTCCGCGCTGACACGCCTGCCTTGAAACACATGTCAGCGACCACGTCTCGGACCATGTCATGCCTGAACTTGAGCCCCACCTCGCTGGCGCAGTGAAGAGCATGGTCACCAAAAACATCCATCCCTCTGCCACAGCAAGAGAATACGTTGTTCTCCGTGAACAAAGGATTACCAAGTCTGTAGGATAAAACAGCCCAGAACTGTCGAGGCCCAATTGATTGGTTGAGCCTAGATATGGGGATCGTTTTGAGAAAACCTTGAGCATATTCCATCTTAGTGCATTGCCATAAAATCTTGTCCCGGTCAGACATATTGAACCTGGAGGGGATACTCTTCTTAACAACGCCGAAGTAGTGGGCTGCCAATGTGCGCATTGGGCTTGGGGCTGCCGCCTTGATGTCGAAAGAAGAGGTAAGCCCACAGAATTGGGTAAATTTAGACAACGCCTGCTGGAAACATGGATGAATGTCTGCTGTCTGGAGGGATCCTAGGATCGATTTCTGTAGCTGGAGTGTCTGAGTGTAAGAGGCCAGGTAGCAATTCAATATAACATTAATTTAGTCTCTGAGGACGACCCGTGCTTGCAAATGTTCAATCGACAACCATGCTATTGCGGTCTATAATTAGAATTCACATCAAAAACACACAATGAAACAATTGCAATATGCACAATTAGATATGTGCAGCAAATATGTGCAAGCTAGATCTGTGCATGAATTATACATAAACTAGGTTTGTATTTCTATCAACATCAAACCTAGCTGATGCATAAGAGGTAAAATATGAAACAAATCAGCGAAAATCTTTAAATATTATCAATCAACAGTTTAAAAAGTAACTAAAACTAATTTATCAATCAACAGTTTAAAAAGTAACTAAAACTAATTCATACTCAAGATGACCTAGCATAAAATACAAGCTCAAAGGTTTTTCTAAAAATTTCCATCTTTTAACCTAGCATACCTACATATTTCAAGATATAATGACATAAATGCCTTAAAGAAGCTAAAAGTTATGTCGAGAACAAGACACATAACAATTCTAAACCTCTAATATGTAGTGAATTAAAGGCTTCAAACAAGTTGTGCAAAAAAATATCCATAACTAGAATCCATGCAGGAAATATCCACACAAAAAAACTGTACAGGAAATTTACACATATCAACATCAAACCTAACTGATGCATAAGAACTAAAACATGAAATAAATTAGAGAGAGTCTTTCTAATACCCATTTGTAATATGAAGTTCCTAATAAATTATTACCATTAAAAAACAAAGATACGATAAGCGTATAGCTTCAAAACCACGAATAAAATTTATGAAAAAATATTAAAAACAAAGTAGATTTGTGAAGAAGAAAAAAAACAAACAAGCAACACACATTTGTAGCACTCAATATGTGTAAAAAAATATGGGCAAATTTAATTTGTGCAAAAAAGATGAACATACCTCAACTTTTAGGGTTGTGCAGAAACTACCCACTCATCAACATCTAAGCAACATAGATTTGTTGGATATCAATACAAATGAAGAAACACATTTTTTTATTAGTAATAATTATGGACACGATATAAATCTAAAACGTCATGTGCATCATTATGGTGCATGCAAGTCGATATACACAAGTCTATAATGAAAAAGGAGAATAGAATTGGTACCTTTTATTGTTGGTTGGTTTTTTCTCTAAGGAGTTTCTTCTTCATCAAGTGTTTCAATTTTTTCTTCTTCAACAACTATTTCTTTTGGTTTCTTCTTTAATCTTGTTTTCAACTTTTTTTTATTGAAGCTTTTTAATAAATATGAAATTTTTCTGTCAGAGAAAGAAATGATGATAATAATGAAGTTATAGAAGAATGATGTTTTAAAATCCTATTACTGATTTTGAGAGTTTTTTGGATTTTTTAGTCTAAAACCCTACTGATTTTTGTAGTTTTAAACGAATAATGATGTTTTTCTTTTCTATGATTTTGCTTTCGTAGTCATATTTTGAGTTTCAATTTTGTTATTTATTAGGGGTTTCGGTGATTGTGGTTTGTATGATGTTGTAGTTCCGAGAAAAAAAAAAGAGGCAGGTGGAGAAGAAAGAGTTTGAACGAGTAGTGAATGAGGGGGAAATGTCATTTTTTAAGAATTTATGGGAGGGTAATTAAGCCCTTTTGTATTTAGGGTTATTTCTAAAATGGTCTAGGGTCATAAGAATAATTTGCATAATGTATTAAACAACTCTTGGATATGAAAGCAAGATCCGTATTTTTCAGAATCATTAGAATAATGTTTTCATTATATTGTTTATGGTAATTAAAAAGAACAAATTTACAACGGTGTGCAGTATGAATTTTGTTTAAGTTAAGAAGATAAAAAGCTACGAGAATACAAAAACTTATAAACCATTTTTCTTTTATAGTCGTTCGGTCATCAATGTTCAGACTCAGTAATTCACTTACCAAGTTTTTTTATAGTAGGCTACCATTTGGAAAGGAAATACCTAAACCAACCAGGAAGAACTGTATTGACTCAGTCTACTCTAAGAACTTTGGCTTCACACCATCTGGTTGTGTTTCCCTGCCTAAGAAAATGCCTGATAAGATTGATGTTATCCAGATAAAATTCTGGTGGTAATGCTCTGGGTGTGTATTTAGAAGCTGGGAAAATGTCACTACACCAATAGATCTAGAAGGACTAAACATAAAGAAGACGGAACATCTCAATACTGCATTACTAAATAAGTTATCCCGAAGGCTTATTAATGGGCATGATGCTCTCTGGGATAAGATTCTTAAGCATAAGTACTTCCCAAAGAGTAGCCGTCTTCATATTGTGAATGAATCATCTATGTCTTGGCTTTGAGAGATGTCTCTAAAGAATTAGAGGTCATAAAAAACATTGTTGTTGGAAAATAGGGAATGGTAGAAATATTGAGATATGGATAGATAGGTGGGTGCCAAATAGATCTGATCTCTTGGATTCTTCTTTCGATTTTACTAATATGAGAATTGTTAACCAGCTTATTTTGCAAGTTGAAGGCAAATGGAATGTTGATATTCTGAATAAGTTATTTAATAGTAATATTGTTAGAGACATTTGTGAAATCATAATTCATTCTTTAAGCAGAGATGTGATAAGATGTAAGCCTACCTATGATGCAATGTTTAGTACTAAATCAGCCTATAAATGCGTAATTGATGAGGAATATGGTCATGAAACAAAAATATTTCCTTAGAAAAGGTTCTGGAAACTGGATTTACCACCAAAAATGAAATATTTTTATGGAAGTGTATGCATGAATATCTTCACATAAGACATAAAATGGCTAGGTATATGAAAACATTAATGTTAGTTGCCCTCTTTGCGAGCTTGAATATGAGACAACCTATCACTTGTTATTGACTGTTAGGTAACAAAATATCGTGGCTTGATCTTACCCTAATTTTGCAGGTGAAACAGGAAGACTGCACTTGCAGGAACGGATTGCTAGTTAGTTAGACAACATCAATACTAGTAGAAAAAGTCATTGTAAACATATAAACTTTGTTGGTTTTTCCCCATGGCATATCTGGAAGCTCAGGTGTGTTGTAGTTTTTGATAATGCTAATGTGCAGGTGGCCCATTTGGTTAGACAAGTAAACAAATATATTAATGATATATAAAATGATACAACTAGAAATAGACTTGGAGTTTTACCTATTAGGTATCCCAGGAATATCTCTCCATGGCAGCTGTCGGAGAGTGGGTATCAAAATATTAACTTTGATACATCCTTTATTTAAGAGAGTAGGGTTTATGGGTACTGGTCTGACAAGGTTTTTTGATGCAGGGAACTGTGGAGGAGCAGTATCAATATCAGAGAGAGCTCAAGATGGGGAGCATGCAGAAGCATTCAAATGGGCTAAAAGATCTGATGTGTCAAAACTACATCTTGAAGGAAACTGGTTGAATATTGTTAAAGCAATTAATGATAGTGATGGGTCTGTTAAATGAACAAAAAATAATGTTATAACATATTGTAGGGAGTTATTAAAAAAGTTCAATCTTGGAAATGCACTGTTGTGCACAGAGAGTCAAATGAAGTTGACCATTGTTTAGCTAAGGAAACTAAAAACTAGTAGAATAAACCAGAGTTGGTCTATAGTTTTTCCTATATGTACTCTTATTATAGATGAACTTGGTATTATTGCATAAAATTTATTAATAAAATCTCTTTTATGTTATAAGTTAAAAGGACACATAGAAAGTAAAGAGAAAATGAAGAAGAATTCTTATTGGGATATCATATTACAAAGGAAATGCTCTTTATTTAAGGGAGAAGAAGATGAGCATTTATAATGGAATTATGGGGATGCATCCATTAATACTAGTGGTGGTGGTTACAAAGTAGTAAGGAGAGTGAAGAGATGAAGAGGAGATGAAAAGATGATGGTGTAAATGTGGTGTAATCCACCAAATATTTATTTCATAACATTCCCCTTTGGATGACACCACACTACTAATATTGCCTCATTGAAACCTTACTAGGAAAAACCTAGGTGAAGGAAAAAAAAGTACAAAACATATAGAGTAGTATTGGACAAGCATATGATGCCTCGTTAAAACCTTGACAAGGAAAACCCAGTGGGACAAAACCTTGAGGAAGGAAGAAGAGTACAACGTGATTATCCAGTGAAATATCTTGTATTATGATGCTCCCCCTGATAAGTACTTCAGTTAAATCTTGGTTTGCAAATGTTTGAGTCGAGACTTCTTAATTTCGATGAATGAATTTCTTGAATGCAAAAGATTGTTGTGCTTTCGTGAGGAAAATTGCTAGTTGATGAAGTCTTATTTTGTGTAACACAAGCAGTATTGTCTTTGATTAATACTCTTGCTGAGCTTACGTTATTCTTCAACACATTGAGGACTTGTATTGTGGATTACTAGCTTCTTGAAGATGGTTTGCGGAAATAGTTGATGTAGTTTCTTCAACAAAGTGCTAAGATGCGGATACATTACCATACGTGAACAAAAACGCATTTGCTATTAACCGTATGCGGTTCAAAAATACATCCAAAATCCTAGGAGATGGTTATGTTGATTTGTTCTAATCAAATATGGGCATCCATTAAATAATCCAAAATTCTGCAATAACTCCCCCTTGGATGACCACCATGTTGAATAAATTGACTCACTACAACCTTGGCAGTAAAACCCAATGGTACAACTGGACGAAGGAAAAAGAGCACAATATCAACATTTTGAATGAAAATTTAACGTCAGCGAGATATTGCCTCGGTAAAACCTTGTTAGGAAAACCACATGGGACAAAACCTGAAACGAAGGGAAAATAGTACAACTTTTGACGTTAATATGGATGCTAACTCAACTATATGCGTATTATAGAAAACAGGCATCAAAATCACAACTCTAGTCTATATCATAGATAAGTTTTATGCAAACATATTAATTAAATTGCAGATTTTTAAGAAAAATAATATTTATGCTGCTAAATCGTTGATATTAGTGATTCTAAGGACTCCTCAAGAGACCTATAAAGCTGATATCATCAACTAATTAATCCGGATTTTTGGCTTTGTACCAAATTTCTAAAAACACATAAAGGATTCTTAAACCTGACATAATCGAGTCAAATGGTTGCCTGAATATAATTTGAATATGTTCTCCGAACGTATTTCTTGTGTGAATGCAATATAAGTCCTTCAAGGACTACCACGCCAAATACATCATATAAGGAGCACAAAATATTGAACCAATCCTAGGGTCTGAGCTAAAATAAAACCCTCAAATCGTTTTTACAACAAATATATTTCTCATATGACGCATTATGACTACACCAACTTATAGTTAATAGGTTTGAAATTTAAATGTGTTAAGTTGTGGATCCAAAATTACGCCAATCGAGAGACTAATTCAACCTAATTTGGATTGTATGCCAACCAATTACATATGTCGATATTCTTCTACAGAGGGGTTAACAACCACCATCATTTATTATTTCAGTAGATACTGTGAATAATCGATAATCATATTAGTTTATTATGATCCCACATAATTCTCAAATGTATGCATGTATTGAAAAATTCAATCAATTATTGGTACCAACACCCGCGGGCATTGTAATCTCCCCATCTTCCAGTGAGGATACATAAACTATGAGAATGTGGATCTTTTTTTGATCGACTCTATTGAAGCTCTATATGTAGCTTATTTTAAAACGCTACTTGTTGCTATATGTGATTGGATATGCCTTTCAATAGGAAAACGCTTATATAAAAGCAAAATGAGATATTTCACACCTATTATCAGTGACAACCTTTTTTAATTTGATCATGCTGGGAGAGAAATTGATATAATTTATAAGTTATTAATCCCAATATCTTGTGGTAGTGTATACTCTCCCCCTAATCATGGTGGAAATTTTGTCATCTCATATACGAAAACTTCAAGTTTCATAAAGTATTATCCGATAAATTTGAGACACGTATTCATCATGAAATATGTCTTTCGACATAAAAAAAATCTAGTCTTAATGGACATACATATTTACCATCAACCATGGACTACTTTTGGAACAAAACAAAAAAAAAATTATATGTTAAAACCAAAAGCATTGAAAATATGCAAAAAAATCTTCAACAATTGCATGATCTCAAAGGCCAACGAGATAATGATTTAGAATGAAATTATGGACATTTTCTTTATCAAAAGAAAATCAAGATCAAGATAGTCTTTACAAGGACTAATGGTATTGGTTAAAAAAACCGATGCACACCCATAGATCTTTTATGTCCTACCGTATTCCAACATAAAGTTGAACGGTATCAATTCTGGAGATTAGCACTAGGAAGAAAAATGATTTTTTTTTGTGCTAAATATCCCTTAAAAATGCATCAATTCCTTGTTTCATCAGTATTTGCAATTGAGAATACCATAATAATGATATTTTATCCCTTTAGGATCGATAGAGAAAAAACAAATCTAATTGGCTTATATGTTTCTTTTAAAAAAAAATAAAGAAATCATCATCGTTATTCTTTGCATAGAAATATCCACTTAGTGGTTGATGAACAGTTTCTTGGAAGGAATAGAAACTAGTGGTTTATTGTTATAAAAAACTGTATTGACATGGTAAAGGTTTCTTGTAAACTTATGATCCATGCCATTCTTTTGAATCGACGAAAAAGATCAAACCATATTGGCTAAGAATAATAATTTAGAATGCCATTTTTTTTTATATCTCATATCGCATAATCAGTAGAATAACCCAATAATAGTTGGTTTAATTGCATCGGCGAAAAACTAAATTTTCGTTTAGTCATCGCATAAAAAACCAACTTTGGCTGATGGATGATTTCTTATATATATATCACATGATCTTCATCAAATGGATAAGATATCAGACTTGATTGTTCGTAGGTTTATGAACCATGCATGTGATCAAATTACAGTAGTCACATTGTATTACAGTGACACCAATTTTTGGTGATAACAATTTCTTTAATCTAGTGGAATATAAACCGTAATCCATCTTCCGATGATTTTTTTTTTTCATTCTTTATGAAAATTTTAGAGAAGAAAGGAAATCAATTTTTTCAATAATATTGATCATCTACATCCATAGATATGGACCATGTCTTTTTAGAATTAGTCAATAGATTCCAATTGCACCCAAAAAATAAAATTGGTGCAGTGAATATATGAAATCCATTGGAGAAGAAAACTCCATAATGAAATCCATTGTGGACTCATAGACATGGGTTCCGTCATTGTCAATAAAGCAGCACAATTGTCAAATAAGACAAATCATATTGATCCAATAACCAATTGTATAGTCCATATCAACTAAGAGTTGGATGGAGTCGTCCAACACATTATATTATAAGCCATAAAAAAATTTACAAGATATTACATGAATATCTTTAAATGGAATTGGTATAAAAATAAAATAAAATAGGTTAGTAATAAATAATTGTATCATCTTTTATATAAGCATCAAAGAAAATTATGTAAAAAAATCCATAGTGCTTGTGAATTATACAAACTGATTGTCTTTGTTTGCTTATGCATCAAATCCCAAAGCTAAATTAATCTTTTAATTGTATATTGTGTTTTCATATTTTGACCATGTGGATGCGAGATCTAAAATGGTGAATACAACAATTACACCAAAACTTTTAATAATTTTAGACAACTCAATATAGAACATGTTGATTATCTCAATCTATTTATCAATATTATTCATTAAAATATAATAATCAGTAAATAAATATACGATTAAACAAAAGTATTTTTATATACATCATATGATTTATGAGACAAACTAAAAAGTTAGCTCATATATACTAGATGTAAAACAAAAAATAAATAAACCTAATTAAAAAAATTGGGTTTTTTGTAATAAAAAACAAAGAAAAAAAGCGATCATATTTTGAAATAAGAAGAAGAAGTTGATCGATCTCAAAAAACAACTCTAAACTGCCCAGTGATTAGAGCGTGTTGATAACGTGTTGTAAACTAAGGAAAACAGATAAATAAAGAAGAAGAAGAAGAAGAAGAAGAATTCTGATTTTGATATCACATTGTAAAGGAAATGCTCTCTATTTATAGGGAGAAGAAGATGAACATTTACAATAAAAATAAGGGACATGTATTTGTTACTACTAGTGGTGGTGGTTACTAAATAGTGGGAGAAGTGAGAGAAGATGAAAAAATGATGGTGAAAATGTAGTGTAAACCCATCAAATATTTATTTCATAACATCTTCCTATTAAAAAAAAATGATATTTTGGTCAACACTTGCTGACCTAAAAATGGGTTATGTTTGATTGAAAAACCATAATCCATTTTTTGGTCAGCAAATGTTGACCAAAATATTAAGTTCATCATTCCTACGGAGGAACCACTTGCCGCTTTCCCACACATCTCGAGCTTTCTTCGAGTTTTTCTTTCAAACTAAAACCAAGTGGATTTATTTTTTGTCCCATACACCCTCGCTTTCTTCATTAGCCCATTTTAGTCTTTCGTGCTCTACCATACATAGATACCTCTCCCTAACATCCGTATATATATACATATCCCGTTTTTCTTAACCATATGAAATAGTCTTGATCTTTAGATATATGGTAACCTTCTTATGTAGGAGGCATTATTATAGGTTGAAAATTCTCTTTTTCTAAGCTAAAGTCTGTTTTAAAATCTTCGGTTTGCGGTGTCAAGTAGTCTTAAGTACTTGTTAAAGTTAGGAAATGAAAGGGATTTTCATTCCACGTCTTAAATGAAATGGGCGGACTAGAATCAGCAATATATGAGATCCGGTAGTATGGTAGAAAGATATCAATTTCTTTCTACCATACTTTCTATTATTGTATTGTCTCAAGTTATACTGGTACTGTATAAAGAGGGATAGGCTTCATCTAGATTAATCTACAATATGTATCTTGTATTTTCATATATGTACATATCTATAAATTTCATATATGTGATGCACATCATGTAAATAACACCCCAATTCTAGTTTTTGCAGGTGCAATGTTGCGCTACTCAAGACAAAGTGAAGGAGATGAAGAAGATTCTTGTTGCATCTAAGTGCCACTTATATGAAACTGTGTCCTTTCCCACCTAACAACAAGGTAAGCAAGCAAATAAAAACCCTAACACTGATGAGCTTGCTCTAATGACTAACACTCAGATTAGGGACAGGGACTCAAAAGTTAAAGCCTCGATCTCGAGGACGTAGTTATCCAATTAAAAGACCCACCTGTCATATAACTATTGTATTGAAAGATATATCTAAAGATCAAGACTATTTCATATGCAGGTCACCAACTTCCTTGACCTTCCGGCACTGGGCAGGCGTCATCCCCCATACATGGTCTTACGACTTTACGGAGACCTTTTGGTAAACAGTCGCCCGGGCCTGGTCACTGCGACCCCCTTTGTGAGGAGGCACTAAACAAGAAAATGCGCATCTAATCGGATATCCTCACTCGTAAATACGCTACTAGCATAAGGGGTCTCCCTATTTCCATCATCGATATGGCCAAACTAAAGTTTTTATTAATTGACACATTTTAAGACGCTGGTAAAGCAGCTCGCTTACGAAGTAATTTGCGTGCTTGCAGATGTGCACTCCTCCTTATCTTGGGTTCGGAATGGCCTGTTCTTGCATCGGGTTTCCACACCCTTCTATGCATCCCAGGAACAAGGGGCACTTTTGATATCAAATCTATGAGGGCTTAGGAAAAGCCGCCTTCTTTCTTCAGAAGTGAAATTCCCCTCTTTTTTATGTTATTTCGTCTTGTACAATTCCTTTGTTTATGGGATTCTTTTCCCATGCGAGGTAATGAGAAGAATTATAGAATGGATTGCGAACTATGCCTAGATCACGGATAAATGAAAATTTTATTGATAAGACCTCTTCAATTGTGGCCACGAGGGGTAAGGTCCCGTTGAGCTCTTACTTTTTCCTGTCTATAACTCAGTTCATATCATTATTACAGGGATGAGCCCAACCCGGAATATGAACCGTAAAAGAAAACACCTATTGAACCGATCACAGGAATACCGGCGCAGTCTGGTTAGCGCATCTGTTTTGGGTACAGAGGGCCATAGGTTCGAATCCTGTCACCTTGACTGTAGATCCTCTCCTTTCAGTTGAGTTCCCCCAGGAAATACGCGCAGCAGAAGATCCTGAATTTGAGACTTTCTACACAAAAAATATTCTTTTAAACGAGGGTATTCGTGCTTGGATGGGAGGAGAGTCAAAGGTCTAAAGCACGTGAAGTATTGGTCTAGCTCTCGACTATTACTATTACCTAAATGGACTTCTGGCGCCGATACTAGGTAATGTACAAATCTAACCATGTTCCCTCTTTGACATGGGGAATTACATTCGAAAGGGGCTCCTCACTAAGAGTTTTACAAGAAAAAACAAAAGGGTTTCTAAAGGACTCAAAAGAAAAAGAAAGTTGGACTCAAAAAAAGGATTTCTTTCGAAAAAAAAAAAGAATAAAAGAGCTTCAGAAAGCATACCCGACCCCGCGGGTAATGCAAGGGACAAGAAGTAGGCTGTCGTTTGACGTTAATCATATTCCCGATTGGATCAGCAACATATGAACTGGCTAGGTTTTTTTTTCATATAGTCCATTATTGTAATCCAATATAATTTGCAAATGGAAATTTAATATTTAAAATCCCTTTACGATATATGAAAAAATGGCTACAGTTTGATTACTCAACTCAATTAGTAGTGCTTTTAGAGTCCACTTCTTCCGACGAGGGTTGAGACTGATTTTCCATGGGGCATAGTAATATGCTATGAGCAAGTCCGCTTCAGATGTTAACATATATTATCGAAGTCGCGATTACGCTAATAGTTACGGCGGGGATGCAGATGTGACAATAATACGTATATCAGTTTTGGCTGGCACTACCACTCTATTGTCCACTTCTAATAAACGTGATTGACCCAATTCTGAATCATCTTCTAGAATCATATAGCTGTCAAATGGCAATCCAATTCCGATTAAAAAAACTTGGAGGGATGGTTGAGTGGCTTAAGGCATTGGTTTGCTAAATCAACATACAAGATTATTGTATCATGGGTTCAAATCCCATTTCCTCCGGTTGAACGGAAAAAGAGCAAGCTACTCCTTGTAAAACGCTCGAAGAAAACTTCGTTTCCGAAGGAACTGGAGCTACATCTCTTTTCAATTTCCATTCAAGAGTTCTTATGTGTTTCCACACCCCGTTGAGACCTCGAAAAATGTTCCAATTGAACACTTTCCTTTTTTGATTATTATCAAAGGAAAGGAGAAGATTCTTCTTTTTACCAAACATATGCGGATCGTCCAGTTCCTATAGAACCTATCACTAAAATACCCCTAGACGGGGATAGGGCTAAGCGGAGCGAAAAGGGTTTTCCATGAGATGTGAATTTTTCCAGATATTAATCCTCTCAATCAGCTAAATTCTTGGGTTTATCTGCCATATTTGATACTCGCCTAGAGTTATTATTGCTAGATCTATGTGATATTATATGTTTTAATGAGATAAATTCCTCAAATGATGATGTTTCTCTGGTTTGGTCAACTTTTGAGTTTTGGAGATGGTTTTCAGCTGCTGCAACTCCCCTTCCGGATTCCTGCTGCTTCGTTTGCATGATGCTGGTTATGTTCTGCTGATCGATGTGCTTAGTGTTATTAATTTTAATTGCCAAACCTTTTTTTTTCAAGCTACTAATTGAGAGGTAATGAGTTTTATAAATTCCGATATCTTGATTTTCTGTATAATTTGTTTATCCACCAGAAACACATCATGATAGAAATTGCCTCACTTAAAATCCATATCAACCCATTTCAAACCAAACTTTTATCATCCCCCGTCTGCCAAAGCGCACTTTAATCCCCTCCTCTCATAAATCCTAAAAGCCTAATTATCCATGAACAGTTTTAGGGAACTTTATTACCATCACCTATTAATCCTGCAGTTGCACCCAAGATCATCCTTCTTGCAATGTTTCCTCATCTTTCAAATCGAATAACTTTTTATTCTCATTGATTCCTTGATCTCTTTGGTTCTTTGTAAATCTTACTCTACAGTGTTTTCATGTAGCCACTTTTACCATCAGTTCTCTTTAAAAATGTGAGGTTTATGTCTATCTTTCTTGTAACACCTTGAACCTGAGCCTTGGAAGACTTTCATCGCTCTTCCCTACCACCATACCATCGTTTATGTCGCTTTCTTATCTATTTTGGTGGATCTCTCTTGTTGGTGGTTACTTCTTTTCAATATCGAAGTTTTTATTCTAGCAAATGTATGGCTTGTTTTTTCTTTGAAGGTTGCAAGGGGTTGTTTAATTAGAAGTTTGGTTTTATCTTTATTAGCTGCACAAATTTGAGATTTCCCCTAATTCTGTTTCGAATGCTTCGTAAAGAGACAAGTAGAGTTCTTTTTGAGGAGATCTGACATGTTAAAAGTTTGGAATTCTATTGTTTATTTTGGGTTGATGATATCTGATGAAGACCTGGATTTAATTATTCATGCTTTGTGCCATAACCTTACCCAGGTGTACAACATTTAGTACATTTTTGGCGTATATAAGTCTTATTATAGCTTACCTAGGTCCTTACCAAAGATCCTTTGGCTTTCCTCTATGAAGACTAGTTTGGAAAGAATGATTTGTATAAGTTCTGGTTTTGAAATTGATGGATTGATAGTTATTTGGCTTGGAGTCCAGTGCCTTGACATGGGTTAAGCCTACTTGGACTAGGATATATCCACTTTGCGCAGGCACATCAACAGCAACTCAAGCACTAGTCAAAGTAGCCGAATGAATGAACACAACTCAGTATCATAAGGAAACATCATCATACTACCTTTAGCAAATCTCTCATTGATGAACACCTAAATTTATTTTTTGTATCACAGAAACCTAGCAACATAACTCAGGTGCAATATTATAGGGCCGATAGACTTCTTTTTTTATAATCTCTTTAAGTTTCTATTTTTGCAAGTTATTAGAATGTTGTTTAAGTCTTTTTATTGCTTAGTTTTGTAAGTGTTATACTACAAAGCACATTATACTCATCTTAGCTGTAAGTGCTCTCTTATTAAGCATATAGTTAGTCCTGTTGCAGCTTAACTGCAACCTTGGTTATGTGTCGAATGTTCGACCCTCCTTATGCAGGCGCGAGAAAGGATCCAACGGATAACTCCCCAACAATTTTCTCCATCACCAGCACACGTTGGCGAGAAGCTAGGGATCATGCAGAAACAAAATGAGGTAATCAAGTATCGTCTGGGCAGTACACTACAACATCTGGATACAATCGCGTGACTACAACCTCGATCAATTGCATCGAAACCTTTATCACCATCAAAGTTCCTATGAATACTGTCGTGTTCATCAAAAATACTGTATTTCTTGCAAAATGCATTGACCGAAGGACAAAAGACCTTCGACACCAAAAAATATAGCCACCTGCCCGACTCCAACATCAGCCCTGATATAACTCTGGTCCAAAGATTTTTGTTCACATTCTGGTCCAATATCATGTTGTTATAGATTCATGGCCTACCAGTCCAAATGTAATTGATGAATCTTTGGGTACCTTTTACCCTCGTGTAATAAATTTCATGCTTTAAACCAATGTAGTCAATTTGACGGTCTGTATCGGTCGAGAGCGATACACTGGTACACCGTTGTATCGGGATATTTCGGTTCCAAATATCGGTAAAATTTCGGTTCACACATTTTATACCTATAATTTTATAAAAAAAAATACTAGTTCACATTTATAACTATAAATAAATTTTAACACGTTATATCAAACTTTTTTCATAAAGTTTAGAAATAAAAACAAGTACTCATCCAAAATATATAGATCCATACAAAGTTCAAACTAGAAACACAAGAGAAACAAGAACAACTTCACCGTATATGGATGCAATATACAATTTAAGTTCAAACTGGAATCACTTATCTAACTTAAATAAACTGTTCGAAACAGGTACAATAGTTGCAGTATACAATTTAAGTTAAAAGGAACATACTTTCTGAAGTTGTGTATATGGTTATGGATGAAAATGCGAGCTATACGTTAATATAATCTACCAAAATTGGTGTTGAGGTGCTAACACTTGTATTTTCTTACGCATGTGATTACTCAACTTCTTTGATGATTCTCTTTTTGAGTTGTGACTGTATTGTCATACTTCATGGGGCACTGTGAGCTCTTCTCCTATGAACTTTCTTCTTAGATGCATTAAGGAGTGTGCACCTTAGATTGACCACCTTGTGTCCTGCTCTAGGCAAGTGTCGATGCCTGCAAACACACAAACAAAAAAAGTGTTTGTCAGAGAGGACAAATGAGTATAGTTTTAACTTTAAGAAATACAATTTAAATTTGTATTTTAATGCAGTATGGGAAAATAGCACATACATTAGCTAATCATAATATAAACTTGATTACGAATTAGACCCATCATTTTGAATCATAGAATTACAATCTATTAACCAATTTGGCCGGTTATCATTCGAAGATCATAAATGGTTTTATTAAAATTAGTTGCCTCCAATTCAACCTGATGAGAACCCCTCGTTTCTTTCCTACAACACTTACTAATATAGTTAAAATAAAGCATACATACTAAGCATGCTGAGGATGAGTATATAGAGTACGTAAAATCCTTATTGTCATCAAACCATAAAAAGAAACAATCGAAGCATATTAAAGGATAAACATGGACAACCACAATCAAGACATATAATACTGAACATGGTTGAATTTTGAGGGCCCTAAACCCCACAGCAAAAAGTTGAACATCAATGAAGAAGGAAATAAAAGTTAAAGAAATAAAAGCTGAACATCAGTGACACAATGAAATATCAGGACATACAGTTTCATTGCGAACTTAATCTTGGCATACAAGTGACGACAGAGTCACAGATATGAGATCACACCAAATACCTAGAAGATCATAAATTGTAAGGAGGAACATTATGAAAATCATCTCATTCGTTAGTTATTCAAGCGCAACATAAAGAGGCACTTCGCAGCAAACTTCTAAACGAATAGAAACAACAGATAGAATTTTATGAATTACATAGAAGCATTGCCAGTTCGTCGCTCTAACTAAACTAAGTTCAAATTCAATAAAACACATGAGAAGAAAACTGCAAAATATATGACAACAAAAAATATATCAGAACAGTGAACAATGATGACACTCACAGTATACATTTTTAATTGAGACCGCAGTTTGATTCAAAAAGATTAAGACTTCGAGATAAATCAATGAAGTTTGGGAATTATTATGTATTACTCAAGAATTTCCTTAACCACACCAACTCCAACAATTTTCCCACCTTCTCTAATAACAAACCTCATACCTGACTCACAAGTGCTGCAATTTGTTACTGTAACACCTATAGATCCGATACAACAAAAGAATGACCAAAAATGACCAACCTATAGATGCAATATGTTACTCTAATAGAAAAGAATGACCAAAATAAGAACGGGCATCACTTAATACAACAATAGGATCATTGATAAACAAAAGCAGAAAGAAATTCATATGTAAGATGAAACATCTACACAAACATAACTGATACATTTGCTAGTACTACAATTTGCACTCACTAAACATCCATTCATTCAAGTATACTACACAAACATCACTTGAACAGAATATTACCCTAGAAACTTCATAAAGAAACAAGCTAACAAAAAAAAACAACTAAGCGTTAGATAAAACAGAAAACCTCATAAACACAAAAATACCTTGTTATTGTTTCTGGGTGCTAAAAATCAATTTCATCTACAAAAAAAAAAAAAAAAAAGAGAAAAAGGTCATACACCTGTTAAAATCAAAGTGGAGGTATTGAACTTAGAAGTTCTATCGATATAAATGAGACCATGAGATGGACCTAAAGGGGAGTTGTATTCTTACCTACAGATATGTGAACTACGATGTATTAAGACACAACCATTGAATTTGAGAAAAGCAAAACTAATTTCATTTTTGTGTCTGGAAACTAATAACAGATATAAGATATCAGATAAGAAACAAGAGAGATGTACCTACAGATTTCCTTCTGGAGCTGCCGAAACGATGGAGATGTTCAAATCAAATGATTCGAAGGTTCTACCAATTCTAGCTGGAAACTTGAGCTTCAGATCTGGAGCAAAATTGAAAAATTCTGTAGTGAAGAGAGGAAACAAATGAAGACTAAAGAGAAAATTAGGATTCATTTCTCTCCAACGAATCTAAAGCGTTGGATTAAAAAAAAATATCTCATCCAACGGACAGAAACACATATCGGGAATTTCGGAAATATCGGGTAAAATCGGTTTTTGTAAATTTCGCCCGATATTTTCGGTGGAATATCGTTCCACCGGTAACTCATAATTCGTTTCGGTTTTACCCCGAAACCCGAAACTTCGACCGTTTCGGCCGAAATTAACCACATTGCTTTAAACAAAAAGAAAAAAAAAGAACATACTCCTTTCGTTTTTGAAAACTGTTACTGACACTTTTTCATTTTAGCCAAAAAAAATAGACCGTAATTATTTTTGTTTGTTTGATCCAGTTCATTTCAGTATTTCTAATCAATTGAGGTGGGCACTGCCTTACTAATCGAGAGAGAGAAGAGAAGTGAGAGATCAGTGATCTTGCAGAATAAACCGTGAATTGGGCAAAAGAGAAGATATGTCAATGGGGAATGACTCAACATGGGTAGGAAGGAAACCAACAAGACGTCTTGGTGGTATGTCTGATGCATTATCAATCGCATCTGATCTTGGCTTTTCTGTACCTCCTCCTCCTGCTCAGGTACGACTAGCCTAAACCCCTCGTTTTCGCTCTCAGTTTCTTCTTTCGTTTCTACACTATTTTAGATCGAGAAATGGCCTGCACCTTAGGTTAGTTTATTCATGAGATCAATATCATTGTTTCTATAAAAATTCACTGCAAATTTTTAAATGTTCTTAGGTTTGATTTCCTCCTGTATTTTGTTTCCATAAAATCACCTTTAGTTTTGCTTCTGAGTTCTGGGAAATTTGTTGCTCTGGTTTTGTAGAGCCCCATTTAATTTTAAAAATTTGGAACTCCTTAGATCAAACCGGAAAATAGAGAATAGAAATGAGGGCAAAACAAATTTAGATTTGAGTGCTCGAAATATTAATTTGCTTTTGAAATGCAAATTGGTGAATTAACGTAAGTGAGTGGGAATTCGAGTCTGATTCCGCTTCTCTTGTACTTTAAGTGCAGTCTAAATGAGTGAAGAGTGGTCAGAATTATGGATGTACATTCAATATATCGAGTTATATCAGCCTGTAACTTTCTGCTCCTTATGTGCTCATTTATCGGTTAACTCTCAACCATCTGAGACCCTAGCTGTATAGTCACTTAACTTGGTTTAGTTGGTCTATGTACCTTGTAGTGTTTGTATGTGTCTTAAGAAAGTTCTTTGGTTGGATTTTGGTAGGATTGACTCGGTCATCTGACTATTATGTATCCTCAACTTTGTCTATTCCATCTAGGAAGATCTACAGAGCCTGTCAGCTACTACTGATGAGAAGAGGGATGACTTGATAAAAGTCCTAAGGGAGCTTACAACTGTACAACGAAAAATAGCAGACCTCCAAGTGGAACTTCAAGGTCGAAAGGTATAAGATCTATGCACTATTCATATTCTTATAGTTATTTCCTCTATCCATTTATCTGTTACATGGAGGTAACCTAGGTTCAAATGCTCTTTATGATATGCCTCTAACTAGTTGTTTGTGGGTTTCTAGGTTATCATTTAATCAGATATGTTTTTATTATTCAGGAAGATAAGAATGTAGCTTATCTTACACATGTGAGTGAAATGGAAAAGAAATGTGAATCATTATCAAGGATTACTGCTATATTAAAAGATGTTATTCAGAATAAGGTATGTAATAGCAAGAAATCTCTCTATATTTACATGTAATCTTTGAAATGTTAAGAGGTTCCATTTTGAACTTGTATGTTCTCATGGATAAGCTTTGGCTTCAAATGAAGGGCTTTCGGTATGTACTGAATATTTTCTAGTGTTCGTTACTTACTCCCATTAAAGGGATGGTTCTGTCTCATAGACTCAATGCCTGTAGGATCTCAATATCACAGGCTTAAAAGTTATGAGCAAGCAACCTGTTGCTTAGTTTGTTTTTGAGTCCTGGAACTCTAGTTTGTCTCAAATAGCTTGTTAAGGATGCCATAGAAGCTTTAATTAGTTATTCACGGGTGACGCATTATTTTCTACATCCTTAAATCTCCAGTTCTAGAGTACTCTATTTGCTGAATGAGTTTCTGTATTGGCTTTATGAGCTCCATCTGAGCCGTGTAGGTTCAGTCAGCCAATCAAGTAAGCGATAGAGTTTTATATTATATCCATCTTCGTCAGAGTTCACCTTGAGAACCAGGTTTCTTTGTCAACACTCTTTTTGATAGAAAATTAAAATTTAGATTCTCTATGTAGTTGTTGTTTTGACAGTAAACTTGAAATTTAATGGAAACTAAGTCTGGGTTCATTTAAGGTCTTGTTGTTTACTTGCTCCATGGACGTGTGCACTTATTGCTCCCACCTTAGAAGAAGTGTTATTCTATATGATGGTCGTACATTCCAAATGTCAAGTTTATGTTGATATATCAGTAGGGTTTCATATTGCATGAATAGAGTCTTTTCTTTCTTTTGGTCCCATATGCTATTACATCTTTCCAATCATGTGTCCATTTGGTACTTTCATATGGCAGGATCGCATCATTGCTCGACTACAGCAACCATATTCACTAGACTGCATTCCAGTAGAAGCAGAGTTTCAGGTAAATATGAATATTTAAATGATGCAATCTGTCTTCTAGTTAAGCGTATTTACCCCCCGTGACTATTTTTCTATTATAAGTCTCAAAAAGCTGAATAAATTGGTACCACTCAGCACTCACCAGTTTTGTTAAATTTCAGTTCATGCCAAACATTTGTCTGTATGTAGAAATCAACTAACTTGCCTTACAAATTTCGGCATGCTAGGTTGCACTGCTTATCTAGTAGTTAAGCTAGATGTTTCCCCTCTTTTGGTAATTAAGCTTAAACTGTGCAAGCCAATCGGGTCAGAATGGGAAGTCGTGTACTATATCATAATTGACCACTGACTTCATAAACAGAGCAAGTTGGTAATAGGCATTAGAATTGACTTATTATATGTGGGTTACTGCAGAAACAATTTTCAGAACTCTTGCACAAGGCTGCGAGCGATTATGGGGCGTTAACAGCATCTATTGCAGATTTCCAATGGAGCCAGAACTTCAGGGAGTCACCATCAGTCTGGGGGGTATGTTTTCCACAAGTTTGACATTTTCCAGTTAAGGATCAATTGCTTTCAATCACTAGGCCCATCTAACCACCAATCATGAATCTGATTTGGGATCTTAATCACCTTGATGAGCATTTTTTTTTTTTAGTTAGCTTCAGAAATGGCCTAACTTTTTATTAATTCCGTTGGATTGCTTGATAAAGGAAATGCTCCGCCCAATTCCTGTCGCTTTAGCATCATGTACACGATTTTCCGAAGCTATATCAGCAATGAGGGAAACCTTTTCAACACTTCAAAATCTGCGAGTGGGTCATTCGTCGTACTCCTCACCGACTACACCGCCAAAGGATATTTTCGAAGGGGGATTAGGTGACTCAGACTGCGTAACTCCACTACCTTGGAGAGAGGAACCGACCTTGAATGACTTGGTTATGAGAAGCCAAAGGAGACAAGAAGATGAGAGCAGTGAATTAAGTGAGCCTTCTCAAGTTGATAGTTTGAGCCAAAGGAGGTTATCCTGGCCTCCGTCAGTAAAGAAAAGTGGTGGTGTGTGATCATGTAAAAATCCCTGTGTTTCAAGAATTCCATTTGTACCAAGAAAAGGAGCCCACGAAAGAGGAAACGAGTGTCATGTTGCTCATGTAGGGTAAAATCCTAAACATTTGTGCCAAACATCATCCATCTCCCTTCTTGGTCTCCTGAGTCTTCTCATTCTCCTATCTGCTATTAATTTTGTACTTTTTCATTCTTGTGAGAGCTTCCGTCGTTAACAGTTGCCATTTGATAAGAAATACAATTCTACGTATTTGTTTGCATTCATGTCACTTGTATGATTGTATCTGAATACCTCACATTAAGATTTGTAACTCACACAAGAGGAACATTACGTTTCAAACACATTCTATACTAATCAGTTTTGCGTCCCTTAACCGTTCTGGATGACGTTGTTGTGATGTTACATCCCTTCCAAATAGTTTTACCTAGTCGTGTTTGTGATTTAATAATCCGTCTCTCCGTTCCTAAAACATAGAGAGAAGCATTCAGAAGAAGCTAAGCTACCAAGCTCAAAAGCTTCCCTAGCTCACGCTTGTTCTCAAACAATTTCTCTAAGTTGAAACCTTCTTCCCTGTCCATTCATTTTGTACCTCAGGACTGCCTAAACCCCTCAGTTGCTAACCTAATGCAGCATCTTATCATTGACCCGGGTCTCTTGCGCACCTTTATTCCTTTGGTCCCCAACGTGAAAGTAAAGCACCTTGGCTTGGGCATATTCCGCCGTTTGAGTCATGGATCAAATTAGCACCAAATTACCCGTATATACTTTGTCATTATCAGTTTCATTATCATGTTGGAGTAAAGCAACCGAGCCTGTAATGTGATTTATCCATTGAACTTGGGCAACTCGGAATCACTTATAGCTCTATTATCTCTCTCTTTATCTCTGAAGTCTGAACTCTTTCCGAGTTCAGGGCACTGACATCCATTTGTGAGATTATTTCCAATAATTTTACATTATTGCCTCTTCCATCTTGTTCATGTGCATTTGTCCCGAGTCCAAAAACCTTCATCAATCAATTATCTAGTGACCGTCTGTCTTATCCTTCGTAATATAGTTCACAGATACGGCGTAGGTAGGTCCCACAAATAACTGATTGGGGGTCCCATATCAAATCTGGTAAATTGAATACGTTATCCTCCTCATCATCAATCCATTGAAGTAAGAAAACAAAATCAGAATAGAAAACCGTAAATAATCTGATATACGGCTCTGATCAAGTATGTAAAAAAGAATTTCCTTCCCGCGTTAATCTTTGGCTTGTAAAATAGGAACACAAAAAATTCGGAAAGTATATCATTAAACGATCTCTATAGAATCCTTTGCAAAAACTATTATGAGTATTTTCTCGGTTTTACCCTTCCTTCTTCACCATCGTTGTCTCTGTTCCTTCTCCCTCTAAATTGTTAAAGAGAGAGAAATTAATAAAAGCTGTAAATTGATGTTATTATTGTTATATTTATTTTGACGTTTTAATTATATAAATTCGGAAGCAAAACCACCAAACCTAATTCTTTCTGTTTCGTTTCCATTTTACAATTGAAATCCTTTTCTTTTTGACGTGTCTTTTCAAGAAAACTGAAAGGATTTTGTTATGAAGTTCAACGGTAGGTAATTGTAATTTATTTACTTTGTACATTCCTCGTCTCATTAAAATTCGAATACAAAAGTGCTTATTTTTTTTCATAATATTTTTTTTTATTGTTTTTCGGCTTCAATTTTGCAGATAACTCGAGTTTGTGCAGTGCTCGACAGAATTACAATGGGGACTGGTGAAACCCATCAATGTTTCTTCCCTCTAACAAGTTTGCAAATTGGGTAAGTGAAATTTCAAACATAAATAAAAAGTCGAGGATGACTTTCTTTTTTAATCGAATTTTTTCATGGAATTGGTAACGAATTAAACCATGATTAGCTGAGTATAAAAAAAAATCATTTTAATTGAAAATGTGATTTCAAATTGGTTATGACATTCATTGCAAAGTTATGATCCTTGGACTTAGAATTGGTAGTTATGGGATTATGAGGGTACTAACGGGGTTGTTGAATTTAGTGATATCTTTGTGATTAGATGATTGTAATGCGGTTGAATTTACATGAATATTAAGATAGATCATCAGATATAAACCCTTTACAAGGTCCTAGAAATTGTCAGGTGGGTCTTTGTTACTTAGTCGTTATTTTGTGTTACATACTAGCTTCATACATAAACTTATTATATGTTGTGCAGGGATTTGCAATCATATCGATCATCTCTAAGCCTTTATTTGGCTTGTGAGAGTAACAAATTATTTATTTTGGTGGATAATCGGCCTTGGTTGATAGACTTGGATTCACGGGTAGCGCACCTATGGCACTTGATGATCACCAAGGTGAGAAATTGTCTTTCTATTGTCAAGGTAGTAGCTTTTAAGATGATGTTCGACATTACAGCATCCATTTGGATACCCTGCAGTCCAGGTTGTCTCCTTTTGCTAACACTAGAAGTAGACGAGAAAAGAAGGATGCTGAAAAGAAGCTTGGTTCAAAAGATTCTTCGGATACTACATCACCTGATATTAGTAAACCGAAAAAGTCTAAGAGATGGACTACATTGGTTAACGTTGCAGCATTATCGCAGAAGAAAGCGTTGCTCGATGTAAAGAATTTGAAGAAATCGATGCTCTTGATCATTGAGTTGCGTCGGACCTTGTATGGATTTATTGTGTTTGAAGTTGCATGGGATGATGTCCGGGGAATCAACTATCTTAATGAACTCCAGGTATCTCCATCTTCTATAAGCTGCACACTTTGTTTTGTTTGTTTCCTCAAAGAGTTTTAATATTTAAGTTCTACGGCATTTGCAGACGGATACATCTTTTGCACTAGAGACCAAATTTATGAAAAGGTGGGAATTTGAGAGCATAGAAGAAGCTTCAAGCGGCATGTCTTTGTGGTTTTCGGGGACAAAAACCGAGCATGTAATCTTCCAAGACTGTTTGGATTTAATAGAAGGTACATTTTCTTCCTCATTCTGAAATTTTCAATGCGTTTGAATGTTAGGCATCATGTTTTTGGCTTTAGCCACTGACAGTTCTCCACGTAATAATACAGGTGAAGTTTTCTCCGATGCTGATGAAGATTTCCCAATTAGTGATAGTACTGGTGATGGTGAAACTGCATGTAGTGGCGACAAGGGTATGGAAGATAAACACGATAGTAGCCTTCCTTGCAACTTCTCTGAATATCCTGCGGGAATGGAGTACAAGAGTTTGTTACACAACCCACCTCCTTCAAATGGAGTCTATGAAAGGATACTACGGAAGTCCCTTAGTTTTGGAGGTGAAAATGGCGCATCTTCTGAGGACACTGTTAATGAAATTTTTGGGACACCAAGATATTCAGAAACTGTGGCTCCTGCCTGCACTACTGAAGCTCAAAATATTGTTGAACCTGCCCATTACAAAGATGTCTTGATTTTGTTTTGGTTCAACGACCTTGACCTTCCATTTAAGTTGAGAGATATAATTATGCATAACCTACGACTACTTACACTGTTAGAGGCGGGGCTTCCATCTTGGGTTATTTTTCTGCAATCATACCCATTATTTTGTCATCTATATCGGCCTTGGATGTGCCCTCTGGTAAGGGCGCTATATGTGCTGATCTCAATAATCACTGTTCTGATTGGTTTTTATGATCTATACAAGAATGTCCCTGTTCTGAAGGCAACTGCATCACGTCTTTGTGGACCCCTTTTTGACTGGATAGAAACTTGGGAGATGGTATCCAGGATTAAGTACTTGGGGACAATGCTTTTTCTGCATAACTTTGAAATAGCCGTGAAGTGGTTCCTGATATTTACTCGTGTTATAAGGTCGTTCATTTCAGTTCTTACCCAACCAATGGCAGGACCTGTTATGGAAATTTTGGATATCTGTTTTCCCTTTTGGAGTACGTTTCTGCAAACATGGGAAGGCATCTATTCAGTTATTTGGCTGGCAATTGACTCTTCATATAGCCTGATTATAAATCTACTAGAAGTAGTTTTCATGCCGATGTTGTCTATCCTTTCCGTTATATGGAGCACAGGTATGTGTCATTATGATCCCACAGTTCATTTGCAATAATGTAACTCCTTAAATTTTGTACGAGTCATTTCTTGCGTTATCAGCGTTGTTTGACATTGTGTATGACCCTTTCTGTTCCCAGCATCATCCGTCATATGGCCAATATTAGTGGCACTCTATGAAATACTATTTGCTCCCCTTCGCATGGTTCTTGCATTTGCAAAATTCTCAGCTAGTGCGTTCTCCTCTACATTTGAAGTGCTGAGAGAGATTTGGTTGTCAGTTAGTAGTATGATCCAGCTAGCATCGGCTTCAGAGTCTACAATAAGTACCTATGAAGTTTCAATGTGGCGTTCCCTCTGGAATGACCTTTTCTCGCAGGTTTCCTTCTACACTTACTGTACATGACAGAAATTTACTTGATTATTTGTCCTATTTTAAGCATACTTCCTTTCTTGCAGATTTTTCGTGCAACAAAAAGAATTATACATGGATTTGTTGCCTTCTTTGCAGCCTGCAACAGACATCGTCTAAGGTATTTTTATGATATATATTTGATCTCATGTGCATACTTTATCTTTCTATGTTACTTGCAGCTAACTTATGTGTCCCACAAGTATGCATTTAACTTTTGTGAATTTGCCTGGAGGTTGTGTCAGGATGCAGGTTTGATCATGGATATTTTTTCTTTCATACATTCTGTTCTTTGCATAAGAGTTTTTAGCTAAGACTATTTAACAGTGCCTCACATCTTTGTCGAAAATGGTGGTATGCAGCATTTACAATCATACACAACAGTACTTGAGACGGGTATCATTCCTTTCCACCGCAACGCAAGATTCTGGCAATTGCAACAGAAAAAATAGAGATGACAGTACGGTATGTTTCATTCTTTGTGCCTTGGTGTATTTACTAATTCCGGTCACCTCATGAATTGTAATTAGAAATTCATATCAGAAAAGCAGCTTATGGACCAGTCTATATTCGAATTACTTTAATCTCTTTTTGTATACAATATCATTTACTAGTTTATTAAGTTATGAACCTCGTTGGTCATGTTTGCAGACTGCACAATTGGAATATAACAGAAATGCTCGTGAGGATTAGGTGTTGAGTGGATGGTATTCATCAGTTCGAGTTTCTGATCGAAATAGTAGTGACACTGCAGCTGTATACAAAAGAGAAGCTAACAGGATTATATAGATACAAACACGAACAGGAAATTTTTCAAAAGACAACCAAAGATGCAGGATTGAGGATGGATGAGTAGACACAATCTTCTTCACAGCTCCCTTTCTCAAGCACCCTTTTCTCAACTGTAAATATTGAAGTTATAGTTTGTAGACCTCCAATCCTCGCACCCTTTTCTCAAGCACTCTTAAGTCAAATTTAACTACGTGTCATCTTTGGCTTCGTTTGGTGCTTTTACATAAACAAAATGAATACCTGTCTTTTGTACAGATTTGTATAAGAGCTTACAAAGATAGGAGTTTTTGCACAGTCAGATGCACCACAAACAGAACACCAACAAACACGTCATGCCAATTGCCCCAACCAGAATACGAAGTATCCTACCTGCCATACTTTCTGTCTTTAATGTGCAATCACAGCAGCTGTTAATAGACAAAAAAACAGCAAAACTGCAATACTGCAGGACTCGTTTGAACAACATCCACCATCCTTTGGATAGAAAAGGAAAAGCGCAAAAAAGATACAAGGGTGGAGATGACATATAAGGACCGCAGCTGTAACAGTAGTAGATATAAAGAAAACTGCACAATAAACAAACTGCTAAAAAGAAATCTATGAACCGTGATGAGGATATAACTGCTTCCTTCGTTAAAACACTACTTAGTAAATCCAGGATAAGAGATAAAGCAAACATTCTAATACATTTAGGGAAACCAGCATTTGTCCAGTCCAGGTATTATATAATCTGTGAGGGCCACAATCTGTCAAAGACACGGAAAATAATTATCATAATCCTACATATATAATTCTATCTCCGAACCTAGTAGAGCCACCAAGGTATGACTTTCAGCTTCGCTCTTCTTTTTTTACAGATACAGTCGGAACTAGAAAGGGCCGCCACCAGTTTGGTGCAGCATAGCATCAATTTCATCCCCGTCTTCCATTTCGAGCTGTGAAGTGTAGATAGAATTAGAAACTAAATGAAAAAATAATGTATCGACAGAGAGAGGGAGAGAGTACTTCATCAGGAGTTTGCTCCCCTCGGAGACGACGGCCATCAAAGAGAAAGGCAATCGAGTTAAAATCCACAGACTGACGATCACAGTAAGCATTCATGAGCTTCCTCAATTGTGTGCTTCTCTTGATCCTGAAAAACACTTCATTTCCATCCTACAAGACAAAAGCAGCAACAAAAACTTGGGTATTTCGAATGCAAGTAAGAATAAAAATATGATAGATGTCTTGGTAAAAAAATTAATTGCAAACTCCAAAACTCAATCTGCTGTTTCAATTGATTAAAAACAAGTAAAAGAGACATAACTTTGCTGCTAGGCGCAAGTTTTCTTCTAGCCACATGACAGGGTGTATAGATCAACTTATATCTAAATATCAGTGTCAAATATAGGGTACAGTTGTATGCTTTCCCACTCACGTAAGTTTCATCAGACTTCACCTCACACTGGAAAGGGTACATTCCATTTTAGTGGAGTAAGCAACTCATTCACTTAACCTACTATGCATAAATATAACACGAAAAAAAAACACTACTCTTTCTCACAAGCGCCACAGTTATAACTATACCAGTATAACCTACAATTCCCCAATTGGCAAACTCCATGAAAAATAAGCAACACTTAGAAAGAGGAAAATAGCAGAGTGAAAACCATTAAAATTACTCTCTGTAGCAAGGTAATGTTGCTTTTAAACACGAGAAAAAATAACATTATAGGTATTCCCTGTTCCAAAACATGATTCATAACATGCTAGAACCTCTGATGCTACCACGAGTAATCTAGGCCAAAAGTAAACACAAAGGATAACATACAAGTAATATCCATAGAACTGACTATAAACAAACTAAAAGCAACAACTAGAAAGCAAGTTTTCCTAGTGCTCATTTCTCAATTCAAAGTTCAAACTCCCTTAATGAAGAAAACAAATGTACAACAACTAACAACAGAATTGATCAAAACCGTATAGGTATTCCACGGTATCACAGCCAAATATAGCTACAGAATATAACTTAAAATTAAGTGACACAGCTTGACCTTGGTCAGGCCAAATTAAAGGAACATGCTGTATCAGAAAACAAAAGAGCACCAAGAACATTGTGGATCCACCTTGTAAGTTTCCTACAACCCAACTTGCTTTCAACACACCGGATATAAGTAGCAAGAGTCTAAGTTATATCTAAGTAACAAAAAAGTAAGGTAATCTAAAAACACCAAATCAAAACAAAACCAAACCAAACCAAACCCAGTAACCAAAAACACTCAAAAATCCAGTAAACCCAAGATATCCGTACACATAAATACACGCAAAAACCAACTAGGTAATCAAACTTCAGAAACCCTAAATCATGATGAAATCAAAATATAAATTCTTATAAAATAGAAAAATAGGCTAAAATAAGTAGACGAAAAAACCCTAAAAACAACCAACACAACAGTAGAAACAGCATCAAAAACACAGACTAGGAGAAGGAGAAGAAGAAGGAGACGGAGAAATACAAACCTGACCCTTGACCTTAAGATTGATGTGTGCTCCTCCAGCGGCATCATTGGGTTTCTTCTCTTCCTCTGGTTGGTTTGTAACACCTGACATTTTCAGGGTTTATCCTTCTTCTCACAGATACAACACTTTTCTTTAGAATTCTTCTTCCCACTGGTTTACTGCTGCAGCACCAACAAAACCAAGGAAGAACAAAGAAAAATAATTAAGGCACAGCTTTTTCCCAGGGAACAAAGAGGGCTTTTAAATCTATGCTTCTACTTCCATTGAAATAATCCAACGGTCTATATGTCATCAAATATATGTCGTTTAGTATATCGAAGCGTCTACGCTGACTGAGAAAATATTGCGGTTTACGATGCATCTCAGTATCTTATTGTAGGTCGTTAAGTATCTTTGTTGGGCTTTATTCGAGTCTTTCGAGGTATGGGCCTGTTACTTTGCGAAGATGGTGGGAAGGCTACTTTGAAGTATACCCAAAAATTTTGAGGTATTAATTCTAACTAATGTGAGTTGATAAGGGTATTCTATGGCTAATTGAATTACTTAGATACCCTTAATTAATTTTATTTATTTATTTACTTATTTAAATTATTTATTTAATTTTTTTTATTTCTTTTATTATTTTTTTATTTAACTTTTTATAAAAAAAGATTATTTTTAAGAGTTTTTTTATTATGTAAATAAAAAAAAATATATATTTATTATATAAATATAAACGATAAGAACATTACTGTCATTATTGGAAAATGTTAGACAAGGGATGATGGATTTTACAACCTAATGACTCTATTTTATCACCATTAAGTATGCCTCAAAATAGGATTCGGTTTCGGACTGATTATTTATTTACGATGTTAAATAAAACAAAATAGATATGTATGTCGTAAATACTGTTATAAACATAAAGGTGTAATTTTGTTAGGAATATCTAGGATAAATTTAGATTATTAACGTTTAATTACTATAATACCTTTGAGGCTTTATTTTTTGTTTAATGGTTACTACAGACAATTATAAACAAATTCTTTTATTTATCCTTCTCTATTTTATCTCTCCTTCTAGTTTAGTAACACGTTATCAACACGTACTTTTACCAATTGACCGGTAATTTCTTTTTCTTAAATCATATTATTTTATTTTGTATTCAAAAATTTTACAAAAAATACTTTCTGATTTTATTGGTTCGATTACTGTAACCAAATCGACAATCCAATATAGAAAACATATTTTTATTTTCAGATGATATTAATATATACGTATATTTAATCAAACATGGTATCTTTCATGAATAATATCTTCTATACACACTGTATATCCAACCTTGTATGCAGAGAAGGATTAATAATTTTTTGTTTTCCTTTTCACGTCATTTTAAATAAACAATATATCTTGTACTTTCAAAACAATTGAAAGTCATTGGGTATTTAGGTTATACTCTGTTGACTCCATGTACAGGAACTACGAAAATGGAAATTTTATTTTAATAATTATGAAAAGGAAAATTTTCTTTTAATAATAATAAAAAGGGAAAAAAAATTAATAATTATGAAAAGGAAAATTTTCTTTCAATAATTAAAACATGTATCATATATGGCCCCTAGACATAACAGGAAAAAATTATTTGTCCGGGATTTTAGACGTCGAAGTGTACCTTAGTGTCAAATCTTTGGGAAACGTAATTGTCTTTAACAACAAATAATCCCCTGTGGATCGTACAAAGGCTTTGATATTTATCCGTCATCACCTTGACGAGGCCTTGAAGTCTCAATATCTTACGGTAAAAGACTCATACATTATGTGGACAAAGCTAAATAATGATCGCTTCGATCATCAGAAAACAGTGATTCATAAGGTCAAGGGCATTAGGAAAATATATGAACAGTATGTAATCGATGTGGTTTGTCAGAGCATTGGGAAAATATACGTTATATGCCTAAGCACCTTGTTGATTTTTGCAAGCCTTCCATTTAAGCAAAAGGAAATAATGTTGAAACCAACTTGGCCCGGCGTGAACTACCAATTGATCTTCCTATCTTGATTTTAATGATTTCGAGTCTGATGGAAATGGCAATGAGTTTGAAGACGTTGATTCTTTTCTCAAATATGTATGAATTTCTTTGATTTTTAATTAATTTTCAAGGTAGGCGTAGCTTGTCATCAAAAGAGGTGTGAACTCTTGTAACCTTCTTGAAATATTAAGTAGTTTATTGTTCATTATTTTTAGTAAGCATGTTTGTGTACAATTGGATGACTATATATGTTATGTGATATGTGTTGTCCAGTTTCTCCGCAAGTAGTGTTTGTGATTTCCCCACAGCTTCTTGCTAAGTTAAGTAGCACGGGGAGTGTAGTATTATCAGTAGCACAGGGAGTGCAATATTACGAATAACATGGGGAGTGCAATATTATTACTTTTATTTTATATACTATTTTATGACTTAAATAGCACGAGATGTGCAGTATTATATTGAGTTATCTGGGAAAATCAGTCGTATGCATATTATGCTTGATTTTTAATCTTTTAGACTTTGATAGTAGTTTTCTGAATCATGGTTTGTATGGGCACTTCATGTAAATGGCGTTATTATTTGAAACTGGAGTTGCGCTTTCTCCATTGATTAGGGCAAGGTTAGGTAATATATTTATAGTTGTTATAGTGTTCTTTCATCGAGATTGTAGTGGGATGCAGTCTCTATGGAAGTAAGGTTATGATAACATTTCTTTTATGAATGTCATATTTATGATGTTGTGTTGCGTGTAAAAGCCGTCAATCGCATTTTTTTATTGTTGTACTTTAATTAGTTACATGTTTGTGATTACTTAAGGTTATATAGCACCGCTTTGGGATGATGTGCTCATTCGTTTCCACTTCAGTTTCAGTTATTAGAAGAGATAATGCACGTGAAGATATTTATTTCCTTATAGCGAATTTTAAATTGTTTGTACATCAATTATTTATTTGAATACTTTGGGTATGTATTTATTATAAACAACAGTAAACTAATATATTTATTTCCAACACTTGAGAGGATTTTATTTATAAAATATCAGAGTATTGAGTTTGATTTTTGGATTAAATGTTATTTAGATAGGTATCATATATTCTTAAATAGGTGATTTGATCATTTTGAGGCCCCGCGATATAGATGGTTAATTGGTATCTATGTAGGTTTAGTTGGGGCGTCACATTTGGAAATAAACTTGATAACCAAACATGGCATACAAACACTTGGTGGGTTCAATCGAGTAGTGGTCTAACACATAAGATTCCTCTTCCAAAAAGATATTCCTTTTTTTCTTTCTCACTCTACGATGGGAGTGAAAATGCTCATGAACACGTCTCTTGTTTCTTGGAATTATTTAGCGAACATTAGTACAATCATATATTACGTTTTAGAGAGTTCGCAAAATCTATCACTGGAATAGTGTATACTTGATATAACAACATTAATTTCTCCCAACAGAATCACTAACTGGTGTGAGATGATTACTGCCTTATATGAGAAGTATTTATTTTTCTCAGAACAAGTCACTCTATCAGATCCAGGGAGATTTATCCAAAGAGACAATGAACAGGCTGATGACTACATATACTGATTCAGGGTCTAAGCTCTCGATTGTCACGATCCAAACGTAATTGAAATACAACTAATGGCGATCTACATCAATAGAATGATACATGTATATCATGTTTTTGCTGGAGAACTTGCACTTTTAAACTTTCTTTGAACTCCACGAAGCTCCCAAGAAATCAGTCACGATCGCACTTGCCTTGCTAAAAGTCCAAAATTTTCAAGAATAACCAAAGTTGTTGAGATACTCATGAGAACTGGCGCCTCGTCAACAAAAAATTCAGTACATAACCATTTGCGAGTAGTGTCAGCAAAGAAGGTAGGATAAAAAAAAACAGCTTAATTAACAACCCAAACTCTTGAATATTATGTTTGATCCAACTCCAGCTTCAATCAAAGTTCTCGGTCCAAATCCAGTTCGTCACCAACAACGGTGGGAGGCTCTAACCTTTCCCGATCTTTCTTTCCCTTTATGAAAGGATCAAGTTGTTGTAGGCATGGATCCAGGATGGAGCCATCAAATTATGTCTTGTATAGCATGAGTCAACTCTCTGAAAAGTGGCATATCTCAATTGAGATACACTTGGGGACTGAAGGTGTGCTTTTAAATCCCCTTTCCCAATATATTATAAGATTTACCATTTCTGAGGGACCAATTAGTTGAAGAGCCAGATCTTTGATGGAAATTTTGTGCAAGCTCATTCACTTCTTGAAGACCCAATGTAGTAGCTGCCTTCAATCGAGTGACTCCTGGTCTTGTAAAAAAAATAAAAAAAATCAATGCTTCATATGTAGAATACATCTGAGGCACCTCCTAAGCCTACTAAGAGTTTATCACTGCTTGTCTCAAAAGCACATAGTTCAAGAATATCTTGATTGACGACGGTACTACCAAAAAAACCATTCATATCAAAACTTCCATCATGACAAAGCAGCACCCACATCTAATCTGCTCCATTTTCACATCCTCCAAAAGAGAATCTTATCCTTTGTGGAAGATAGATACTGGGGATTGTCTTTCTTATGATCCTGGGACGTGAAGATGCATCAACATCCAGAGTTATCTTGTTCATGTGAATCTTATATTCCTTTAGAGTTAATGAACACTCCTTGAACGGTCCACATCTGGGGACTTGATCTCGAAAAAATCAATTCAACTTTATCTAAGCAATATGAGTGAACATCCAACCTTTTATTTTATCTATTTTTTTAATCTATGTCTGTCATATTATCCTCATGAACCATTCCTTTTCCTTCTTTGGATACAGTCTCAACCCAGAAATCAGGTTTTGATGGGTCAAGATACTTCAGGCACAAGGAATTCAAATCAAGACATGAAAAAGTAAAAATAAATGAATATAAACTCACCTTAAAGCTTATGTGACGGAAAGACACATGCTAGGGTTTTTTGTAAAATGTTCTTGCAAGTCCCACACGCGGACTATTATGCACTACAATCCACCAACTCATAAAAACGTACGGGATTTAAGGGTTTACTAACTCATATAAGATGTTGATGTCAGCACCGTCTTCATTTCAAGCTGGCACCTTCTTCAAGCTGGCGTCGTCTTCATTTCATTCTCGTGTCGTCCCCATCTGGCACCTTTATACCTTCATCCACAACATTAGCGATATGGGATGTCACAGACCGGAAAATTCCACCTCCGGCGCGTTGCGCTGGGCAGGCCAGAACTCCCCGATGCGCGATTTAGAGATAGTAACTGGACCTTAAAGCTTAACTTCTCGCTGGAAAATGTAGGTAGATTTTTCCTTTCCAAGCATGCTTAGCATGCATGATAGTCGAAACGTAGTTTCCATATCGTTCCAACTCACCCCTGTTCTACAAAGGGTGTAAGGCCATTAAAGCCAATGGTGAATATCTTTGACAATCATAGCATAATTATAGTCCTTGTCCAGGCCCAACTCATGCCTTGTACTAGCACCTAGGCCATTCCAAGCCTAAGTTTTCGCTTCATTTATTTTGCTTCAATCATGCGCTGGAGTCTGCACTGATCTTGCATTACCGCTAATGCACATTCAAGATTTATCGTTTAAGCGATAAGCATATTGATGCTTATGCATCAAGTATGCTCTAACGTATAGGTCACTTCGCATATATATATGCATTACCGTTCATGCACATTCAAGCTTTATCGTTTAAGCTATAAGCATATTGATACTTATGCATCAAGTATGCTCCAACGTATAGGCCACTTCGCATATATATGTGGATTACCGGTCATGCACATTCAACCTTTATCGTTTAAGCTATAAGCATATTAATGCTTACGCATCAAGTATGCTCCAACATATAGGCCACATCGCATATATATGTGCATTACCGCTCATGCACATTCAAACAAAGCTCCCTCCCTATATATGTTTTATTCGCATTTTTATAAATAAATAAAAAAAAAGGAAAGTGACATCACTTATGCAAAAACGCCAACTGGTTGGCGCCTCCTAGGAAAATCTGCTAACTGGTTGGCTCATCTTAGGCAAATCCGCTAACTGGTTGGCGCCTCAAGGCAATTCCTCCATCTGGTTGGCACGTCAAGGCAATACCGCCATCGGGTTGGCGCGTCAAGGCAATTATGCCATCGGGTTGGCGCGTCAAGGGAATTCCACTATCTAGTTGGCATTGCCAAGGCAAATCGACTTCTGAAAAGCCAAGTTAAGCATCATCGATTTTCAACCAACACCTCCTCCCTATATATGTTTTATTTGCATTTATATGAGTGGATATAAGGTGGATATGTGACATTCATCTACTGCACTTCCTAGTGATGCATTCTCAATCATGCATCACGGCCTAATAGTGCATTAGCACTATGATGCTCTCGCGGATGCACAACATTGGTTAGTGATGCATTATCAATGATGCATCACGGCATAATAGTGCCTTAGCATTATGATGCCTTCTCGGGTAGCAACATTGGCTCAGTGATGCATTCTCAATAATGCATCACGGCATAATAGTGCATTGGCACTATAATGCATTCTCGGTACGTAACTTTAGTTCGGTGATGCATTCTCAATCATGCATAACGGCATAACAGTGCATTAGCACTATAATGCATTCTTGGTACGCAACATTGGCTTAGTGATGCATTCTCAATCATGCATCACGGTATAATAGTGCCTTTGCACTATGATGCATTCTCGAGTACTCCATATAGGTTTAGTGATGCATTTTCAATCATGCATCACGGCATAATAGTGATGCATTCTCGATGCACTATAATGCATTCTCGAATAGCAACATTGGCTTAGTGATGCATTCTCAATAATGCATCACGGCATAATAGTGCCTTTGCACTATGATGCATTCTCAAGTACTCCACTTAGGGTCAGTGATGCAAATCATGCATCACGCGTAATAGGGCCTTAACACAATAATTCGAGGTCAAGGCATCTACACCCTAATGCATATTTGAGTAAGCTTTATAAGCCTAGGATGAAGCTTCATCCCATGCCATGACGCGTTCATGAGTAAGCGTCATGCGGAAATTACGAGTGTTATATTTTTACCACCTTCAAAGAATTTCATCCCTGAAATTTGACTCAACTCTAAAACTATTGTGGAAAAGCCTCATCGATTTGAATTTCATGCGCTTATGTCCCATAACATGATGCACAGAAATCCTGCAAGGGTCTAATGTTTATTAATGAACACAAATTAGAACCTTCGGAATATGCGTCCCATTACTTATATCCCGAAATCCTAATAATGTTCGTAGTTGTCGTAAACGCCGATTAAGACCTTCCAAACATACGTCCCATACAGTATGCTCGAGGATCAGAAAAGGTTTTATAACTTTACCAAGCAAATCAATTTGGATCCCTTAACATGCGTCCCATACCACATGCTCAAGAATACAAAAGGATTTACTCAAACACGAGATCTCAAGTGGACGTCCCATTCCATACACTTAAGAATCCCCAAAGTTCACAGAGGTTGAAAAGAGTCATCGCAAATTGATAAGAAGTTCCTATCGTAGTACTGTGAAGACCAAACTCTAATGCCAGTGCAGTCGGATGCAAGCCATCGTCCTTGACGATCTTCCACTCGTAAGTGAGAGCTAGCCAACCTGACAACACACACTGTTCCAGCGACGGGTGTGGGGTGATCATTCCCAGTGCCAAGGGTAGTCGGATACCAGCCACCGCTCCAAACGGGTTTTCTGACAAACTCACAGAACTAGGTCAAGCTCATCCAAATCTTAGCGGAGTAACTAGTAAGTTACAATTTGTTTTTGTATAGGCACTTGGCCTTATTTATCCATTTTATTTTCGCACAACAGTTGGCATACTCTTCCAACTCTTTCTATTTCCTTTGAATGAAAACTTTGTAGTCATAATACAAAATACTCACCGACGAGTCCAAAACTCACAGTCCCTAGTGTTTTCTCGGAACTTGCTCTGATATCATCTGTCACGGACCGGAAAATTCTGCCTCCGGCGCGTTGCATTGGGCAGGCCAGAACTCCCCGATGCGCAATTTAAAGATAGTAACCGGACCTTAAAGATTAACTTCTCGCTGGAAAATGCAGGTAGATTTTCATTTCCAAGCATGCTTTGCTTGCATGATACTCGAAACGTTTCATATCTTTCCAACTCACCCTTGTTCTCCAAAGGGTGTAAGGACATTAAAGCCAATGGTGAATGCCTTTGACAAGCATCACATAATTATAGTCCTTGTCCAAGACTAAATCATGCCTTGTACTAGCACCTAGGCCATTCCAAGCCTAAGTTTTCGCTTCATTAATTTTGCTTCGATCATGCGTTGGAGTCTGCACTGATCTTGTTCTGCAAAGAGTGCAACATCCAGGCACATGCCATTCCATGCCGTAACGGTTGCTAGGAAGTATGAATAATCCGTTGAATGGAATTGCAACTACCTCATCAAGTGTGGCAACAATCATCTCTTGACTCAGCATTGCCAAGCAAGATGATATGAGTTACCATAATGTCACAATCACCTCTAAATTAGATGATATGAGCGACAAGGTGCTGCACCTAAATGCATTGCATTGCGGCTGCCTACGTACCCAACCTATAACTTAAAGGGATCAAGCATTCCCTTAGTTCAACAAAGTGTTAATTCGAAAGGAACAAGTAACTTAAGCCTATTAAGGCAAAGCCAGCATCAATTCTCACTTCATCGCAATGACAAAGGCCAAGCAAAACCTAGGCCGTTTAAGTCGAAGGACTTTCGCAAGGTATGCACCAGCTTGTGCAAAACTATTGTTATTTACTACGTAAATATGCGTTCTCGAGTAAGCAACACGATTGAATGATGTTTTCACATAATTCAAGCTTTATGGGCTCAGTTACAAGCATATTGATGCTTAAGCATCAAGTATGCTCCAACGTATAGGCTACATCGCATTTATATATATGTGCATCACCGTTCATGCACAATCAACTTCATCAGTTAAGCTACAAGCATGTTGATGCTTATGCATCAAGTATGCTCCAACGTATAAGCCACTTCACATATATATGTGCATTACCGCTAATACACATTCAAGCTTTATCGTTTAAGCTATTAGCATATTGATGCTTATGCATCAAGGATGCTCCAATGTATAGGCCACTTCGCATATATATGTGCATTACCGCTCATGCACATTTAAGCTTTATCGTTTAAGCTATAAGCATATTGATGCTTATGCATCAAGTATGCTCCAACGTATAAGCCAATTCGCATATATATATGTGCATTACCGCTCATGCAAATTCAACCTTTATCGTTTAAGCTATAAGCATATTGATGCTTATGCATCAAGTATGCTCCAACGTATAGGCCACATCGCATATACATGTGCATTACCGCTCATGCACATTCAAACAAAGCTCCCTCCCTATATATGTTTTATTTGCATTTTTACAAATAAATAAAAAAAAAGGAAAGTGACATCCATCGACTGCACTTAGGCGAAAATGCCAACTGGTTTTGCGCCTCTAGGCTAATCCGCTAACTGGTTGGCGCCTCTAGGCTAATCCGCTAACTGGTTGGCACCTTAAGGCAATTCCGCCATCTGGTTGGCACGTCAAGGCAATTTCGCCATTGGGTTAGCGCGTCAAGGCAATTCCACCATCTGGTTGGCGCGTCAAGGCAATTTCGCCATCGGGTTGGCGCATCAAGTCAATTCCACCATCGGTTTGGCGCGTCAATGCAATTCCGCCATCTAATTGGCATTTCCAAGGAAAATCCGCTTCCTGAAAACCCAAGTTAAGCATCATCGATTTTCATCCAACACCTCCTCCCTATATATGTTTTATTGCATTTATACGAGTGGATATAAGGAGGATATGTGACATTCATCTACTGCACTTCCTAGTGATGCATTCTCAATCATGCATCACGGCCTAATAGTGCATTAGCACTATGATGCTCTCGCGGATGCACAACATTGGTTAGTGATGCATTATTAATGATGCATCACGGCATAATAGTGCCTTAACACTATGATGCCTTCTCGGGTAGCAACATTGGCTCAGTGATGCATTCTCAATAATGTATCACGACATAATAGTGCATTGGCACTATAATGCATTCTCGGTACGCAATTTTGGTTCGGTAATGCATTCTCAATCATGCATCACGACATAATAGTGCATTAGCACTATAATGCATTCATGGTACGCAACATTGGCTTAGTGATGCATTCTCAATCATGCATCACGGCATAATAGTGCATTATACTATAATGCATTCTCACTTACGCAACATTATCTTAGTGATGCATTGAATCATGCATCACGGCATAATAGTGCACTGGCACTATAATGCATTCTCACTTACGCAACATTATCTTAGTGATGCATTGAATCATGCATCACGACATAATAGTGCATTGGCACTATAATGCATTCTCACTTACGCAACATTAGCTTAGTGATGCATTGAATCATGCATCACGGCATAATAGTGCATTGACACTATAATGCATTTTTACTTACGCAACATTATCTTAGTGATGCATTGAATCATGCATCACGGCATAATAGTGCATTGGCACTATAATGCATTCTCGAATAGCAACATTAGCTTAGTGATGCATTCTCAATAATGCATCACGGCATAATAGTGCCTTTGCACTATGATGCATTCTCGAGTACTCCACATAGGGTCAGTGATGCATTCTCAATCATGCTCATGCGTAATAGGGCCTTAACACAATAATTTGAGGTCAAGGCATCTACACCCTAATGCATATCTGAGTAAACTTTATAAGCTTAGGATGAAGCTTCATCCCATGCCATGACGCGTCCATGAGTAAGCGCCATGTGAAAATTACGGGTGTTACATGGGAGGTCACCGCCAACCCCATTTAATGCTAGCTCCAACTTTTATCTACTATTACCTGCGCCATTATCAACTTTTCACTATATATTCTTTTAACTTCTAGAATGCTAGCATCAAACGTGGCTCGTGATCTTGAGTTTGGAAGTGAACTTCATAGCATTCTCGATCTCCAAAAATTCTTTTTTACCTCATCGATGGATTCACTCGTTTATCTAAACTATGGTCGTAACCTAAAATATAAATTTAATGGTTCAGAAATCTCCAAGTTCAAGAAATTCAAAAACAAGTCATAAAATTCATAATAGCTGGATTAATAATATTTAAGTCCATTATAAACCTTTCATGGTAGGACCATATGGGTTATAGATATAACAACATGTTTTTCACGGCTACCGCGTTAGAAAAAATATACATTACACACTGCAAACTCATATACTGGCAGCAATGGTTGGAGAATTTGGTGATGCATTCTATATAAAAAGTATTCCCTTAATTGTATACAACAACATAATAAAAAGCGCTTCTATGAGACACGGTCATTCCAACAACATATACCGGCTTCTATGAAATCTCTCTGGAATTTTCCTAAATTCTCTTTGTCATGTACCTTTTACCGATCAAACAAAATCCGGTCAGATGTTATTTTCATTGATTCTCTTAGCTTCAAGAATCGGGTCAACCATAAAAAAATCGTACATTGTACGAAGATTCTATGATGTTTCTCGTACGATGACATGTAACTGAATTTGACGACGACGAACTTGACTGAAATTTTCTATTCCCCACGCATATATATTTCCACCCACTCAACCAAGTATTTTAGGGTAAAAACAAATGTGCAATAAAATCGTACTTTCAAGTAGGTTCGAGAGATTAAGCTCGAACAAGACGAGCTTAAACCAAGAAATGGTCATTCACATCCTGCTTCGATCACAAAGATGGAGAAGATTGGGTAGGTCTTAGGGGAGGGAAGAAAAGTAGGTTGAGAAATCTCAGTGTGATAAGTAATTGTAGTGTGTAAACACGAATGAATTATCTCTAAGATGAATCGTTAATTCTATATATCTTGTCTTTTGTCCTGTTTTGAATAGATGAAACCATCTATTTATAGTTCAAAGGAGACACACTGATTTCTCTTAAGTGGTGGAAGTTACAGAAAAAATGGAGAAGTAACGATTGTGGAGATTAGAGTGGAGTCATGTCCGAAAAGCAAGGAAGACTTGTATGACCATTGCTCCTCATTATCTCAACTGGCTTGTAACTGTCCCACTACTTGTTACCTTCTTGTTCGTGGATGTCTTGTCACAACGCACGATTTCTGTAGACCGCCAGACCAATACCCCAATGAGAATCCCCCCATGTGTTGTATTTGATATCTTATAATATGATAATGGAGTCGTGAGCCACTACTATTTTGGTTAAGTCAGGTCAAGTCAAATGACTTGCAAAGTCAGTGAGGTAAGTCGCATAACTCACTGATATGGTAATTAGACTGATCAGTGTCGAGTCTGACAAGTTTAGTAGTCATATACTAACTTTGAAACTGCATGGCATAATTTAAATAACCAAATGTTATCTTAAAAGTGACATGGCATAAGTATGGAAGACTTTTGAGGCCAAGATTGTAAAGAGCTTCTTAACCAAGAAGGCTTATCAGATAACCATATAAGTTAGTGTTGGCATTAGGCCAATATTGAGAAGAATGAAAACTTTTGAGGTAAGCAGCTAGCAAGGATATCATTAGTTTCTTAGACAAATGGTAATGTGCCAGCATATTAGTCGTAAATGGTAACGTGCTAGCGTTTTAGGAGCAAGGCTAATGTGCTAGCTTCTAGCAAGCGCCAATTACGCTAGGGCTAGGAAACAAGCGCTAAGGACATTTGAAGTTAGCGCTTCTCAAAGAAGCAAGCTAGGTCAAAGAAGCTAGCTAAGTTAATGATAGCTAGCACCAATGTGTTAGGGCTAGGAAACTAGCGCTGATACGCTTGTGGCCAAAGACGCTTGCGGATGGACACTTGCTAGCTGGACGCTTGTGCTAAGACGCTTGGCCAAGGACGCTGCTGCTAGGTGCGTAATTTATATTATTTGAATATCAATGTGCTATGCTTTTCTAAGTTATTTTTCTTTGTATAAGACGTTTGTTTTGAGTTTTGCAGGTACTTTGGAGTCACATGAAAAAAACGAAAAGAATTAGGAGCCTTTGATATTATCTAGAGTCATTGGGTGTTGATGGGTGAAAAACAAGCGAGCATACAAGTCTCTAAGGCATCAAAATAGAGAACTACGATGGGGTAACCAACTGTTTTATAAAAGAAATGCTAAAGGGAGTCCAATCACTAAAGGCAGCCAGCTTATTAATCCTTCAGGGATACCCCATATCTATATTCAGGGGTGCCATCAATCATCTTTTATTTTATGACCTAACAAGCGAAATCAGGATCGAGTGGTTTTAGTGAGAGAAGAGTTGCCAGCGAGAGAGCAAGTTAGGCTGATGGGTCCGAGAGAAATACTTATGTCGGCGAGACAGGGAGAACAGAGATGGTCGCTGTTGAGTTGTAGGGAATGAACAGAGAAGAGAGTATATGGTGGTGGTTCGCTGTTGTGCGAAAGAAAAAACGGATTTAAATGATTTTTGCTGCAGGCAGAAGTGTTGTTTGATGGTGTTGTTTCAGTTTAGATCGAGAATGGTTTTGGGTTCTTGATTACAAGGTGTGGCAGAGAAGAATTAGAGAAGAATGGTTCGAGACAAAGAAGGGGACCTTGCTGTGACGAGCAGAAGCAATGGGTCTGATTCAAAAGAAAGAATGGGTTTTTAGATTTGAATTAGGAAGATGATGTCGCCGTTGTTTGATGAGAGATGGGTTTTAAATGTTGCTGCTGTTAATTTGGGTTCTGTTGGATTTGAGTAAGGTTCGATTCTGAAATGGGTTTCAGTCGCAAGAACAAAAGAGATGGTCGCTAGTGGTTATTGTTGAAGATGAGTTCGATTTGAGATGTGAACTTGAAGTTTCCAGCGAGAAGAAAAGATGAAGCTGTTGCCTTTATTGGCCGGAAAGTTGGGTTTGAAGTTATGTGTCGTGAACTGAATTGAATGGTATGTGTGCTATGGAATGAATTGTGCTATGCAGAGAAAAAGAATTTTCGTTGTTAAAGAAAACCCACAGCATACGCTGAATTACCAACAGGAACAACACTCCAAATGTTCGATAAAATGTCCCAAAGTGAACTACCGTTAGGAGTAGAAATTGCCTATGCGCTTGGTTAATTGATTAGTATTCTGATTTTGGGCTTTAGTCTATGGGCTCTTTCTATACTCCGTTTTTGGTTAGAAGGATGTATGGGCTTAACCTAGATATGGAAACTAGGGTTTTTAGAGTTGTTTTAGGATTTCTACAAGGGAGAACGTTATATAAGGGCAATTTTAACAAGATGGAGAGATATCTATGTTTCCACCTAGTTCTCTTCTCACTTTTTCTACTTTTTTTTGTAGGTTTGCGCGGGAAGATTTCTCGACATTTAGGGTTTGCAATTTATTTTCTTCTTGAATGTGTAAACTCCACTTTATGAGTAGCTAGTTTTCTTATTATCGGTTAGGGAATAGTTGGGTTTCTCAAACATGGTTTTTGATCTAGTAAATTAGTTTTCTCTCAATATCATCAATTATGATTCACTACAAATATCTCAATCATGATACTCCTTGAATACAAGTAACATAGTGTGGTTATTGCTTGTAGTGATACATCCTAGTAATCGCATGTGAATTATGACCTTTGTTAAATTGAATTAGTATGCTTTCCACGTTCAATGACATTGATTAGCCCAATTTCATGAATCTTAATGCTCCTGGGGAATTAAACTTGATTAATGCTTTACAAGTTAGGTTGTTCTCTTGGTATAATTCATATTCGCATTTTCTAATGTGTTTGTTGATGACTTGAGAAAATTTACGGGATATTCTTGCGATCAAGGTATTCTAGGTCTCTTGATAATACGAGATTAAATATCAATTCTAATTATTAGTACAAGACATGTTTGTGAATAAAAACGAAACCTTAACCAACATTCTCAACTTATGGATTCTTTTCTACAATTTCATTGCTTTTCTAATTAGTTTATTTTACTTTAATTGAATCTAAAAAATCTCCCTTGTTTTACATAAGTAATCGGATACATAAAACAACCAAGACCTCCTCGTGGAAAAGATCTTTTCTTACCCTTGCTTCATAATAAATCTTAAGTAGTGAGAAAGTAAATAATAATTTTGACGTGCAGACGACCACATCAAATTTTGGCGCCGCTGCCGGGAAGACAGCGTATTGTTTGTTTTTTTTTTTGTTTTTTTTGGTATTTTTTTTTATTTCTGATTTTTGAATCTAACCTAGTTTTGGGAATCTTATTTCGGGTACTTATTTCTCTTGGAAGGAGAATATTGTAGCAATCAATACAGTTTTCAACCTCAACAAAATTATGACAATTGCCTACCACCTTTGGGGTACAATCAAAACCAATTCATTGGCTATGATCAAATTCCTAGAGAACCTTATGGTGATTTCATACATATCAACAACCTTGTAGTCGGTATGTAAGTCAACCACCATGGTGGAACAATTATACTACCAATTGGCTTTACTCGAGTTGTATGCATGTTATGAATGAGTTACAAGACATGCAAAATAGACTAGACCAACCTGATTGTGATGAAGAGAACGTTGCATAAACTGATTTCTATAATAGTTTACCTTATCCGACTCCCGATCGTAGTTATGATCATTCACCCATTCAAAGGAAAGAGTCATGGGCGAGAGATTCTATTGTAGATAATGGTGGGAAGCGTGTGATTGTCAGAAAACTTGCTCAGAAACTATGCAAGTTGGAAGATTCCCTGGAAGAACTTCTTGAAGAAGTTAGTATCACCATTATAAATGGTGAGTTTTTGACAAAGGGCCATAATTGTAAAAATTGCCCTCTGCTAAACAAACAAGAATATAAAACGGATATGTGCATATTTATGCGCATATGCTTAACTCTATAGTAAAATATGGAATCCTGTGTCTCTACTTATATTCCACAAGTGAATTAAGAGTACAAATTCTCTTTAAATATTCTAAACTGGTCTTGCAGCCTCCTCAATACTCATAATATTCATGTCATATCGAACGAGTCTCAAGTCGCATAAATTCCACGGTTGAATTCCTTGAACTTGCCTCAAATGCACGTTGATGTTCCAACAACATTCATCAAACTCAGGAGTAGCTAATGCTTAAACCCCAAAGTACATTCTAGCTTAACGCTTCATTCCCTACGAATACTTCTCAAATATGTTATTTTAGTACTTTGCTTGAATATAAGCCACAAATAATGCGCCACACTTCTTGGATGCGTCACAACCAAAAATCAATGCCATTAAAATGCATTGAACCTTTAAGCTAGGCTAACCCTAGCATTCTCTCTTATCAGCGTCAAGTTAGCACTAGCTATTTGACTTAGGAATGCATTGGCGCCAGTTAGCCATATGAGCGCTAAAGGCGCTAACCCTAGCATCTGAGAAGCGCTAACCCTAACCCTAGCGTCAAAGACGCTAACTCCTCTCGGCTAGCACCAAGGCCAATGTGTCCCTAGCCAAGGCCGATGTGTCCCTGGATGCTTAGCGCGTACCTAGCCCAGGCCGATGCATCCCTGGATGCTTAGCGCGTCCCTAGCCATGTCTGACGTGTCCTTGGATGCTTAGCGTATCCCTAGCCAAGGACGATGTGTCCATGGATGGATAGCGCGTCCCTGCCAAGCCTAACACATCCCTGCCAAGCCTAGTGTGTCCCTCAAAGCCCAATGCATCTCTACCAAGCCTAGCACGTCCCTCCAAGGCCAATGCGTCCCTACCAAGCCTAGCGTGCTCCTCCAAGGCAGATGCTTCTCTAGCCTAGCCTAATGCGTCCCTGAGTAACGACCATGACTAATGCGCCCTTGGCTTAGCATGGCAATACTTAGCGACTTAGTCACAAGCGCATTGACTTTAATAAAATACTATGTTATTTAATTGAAGGGCTAACTTCAAACGTCCTTGACATTAACTTCCTAGCGCTACTATAATTAACATTTATTAAAAGCCATGCATATTGGCCTTTCTCCCGGGACGTTAACACATTAGCCTTTTTATAACTAAAAGAGCCAGCATATTATAATTTGCGCTAAGTAGCTAGTATTAGGTTTGCTAGCTACTTCCCTCAGAAATACACCTTTCTTCTCAATATTGGTCTAATATCAAATCTTATATGAATTCTAATAGGTCTCCTTGCTTAAGAAGCCCTCTACAATATTTGGCCTCAAATGCCTTTCATACTTATGGTAAGTCACTTCTGAACTAATACTTAGTCATTAAATGTGCCATGTTACTCCCAAGAAGGTACATGACCACTAAACTTCCCAGACTCGACACTAATCAGTCTGATTATCAATACAGTGAGTCGCACAACTTGCTTCACTGACTTAGCGATTCATTTGACTTGGCTTGACTTAATCAAAACATAGTGGTTAATGACTCCACTATATCCATGAGATATCAAGTACAACAAATGGGGGGATTCTCATTGGGGTATTGGTCTGGCGGTCTACGACAATCGTGTGGTGGCGAACTAGGTGCAGTAAGAATACAGTATTAGAGAAGTTGATCATTCAATACCCATATATGAGTGAGGCACCAAACTTTCAATTCTTTGTACCTGTCTAAATTGTCCGTTTAGAGTATTTCATCTGTGCAAATTCCGGGTAGAATGATGATCTACCCAACCTCGCACCTTTTCAGCACTACTTTTTGATCTCTTGAGTGCTAATCCTATCAATCATGAGGGTGACATCGGAATCGCGAAAAAACCTTACCTTATAGTTTGATTTGCAGTTGGCACCATTCTCTCTCTCGACAAAAACAAGTCCATAGAAACACCATTATCATCAACAAGCGGAACATCACAAATTCGAAGAAAATTGAAGACGTTCAAGGTTTACAAGCAACACTACAAGAGCAAAATTCATATTCAAAGGGAAGTGACAATACAAGGAGCAGAATTATATATCCTTGTTGAAGACTAATTACAAGAGCGAAAAATCAAAAGAAGTGAATTTTTGTGGAGTTTATGATACCGAGACAACACAAGTTGTGAAGAATCAAGTGGTAAAGTCCTTTCCTCACGGCCATATTAGTTTCATTATTATTCTTTTAGTTTGTATTTCATATTTCTAGTTTTTTAAAAAAAAAAATCGAAAAAATGATATAATTAAAAAAAAAACATTTAATTTATATTGCTTTAGTGTATATTTCTTTTGTATTTATTCGTTAAGGCCGTAGGAAAGAAGATATCTATAAAGAAGTTTTGAGCAACAAGAATTTGAGAAGAAAATAGTTAGAAATTGTCGAAGTTTTGTGAAGTTCAAGAGTTCATCATCTACAGTTGAAGACTAAGACGAAGACGTTTCTTTGGGACACTTTGAGAGTGGTGTTGATTGCAGATTGGATGAGAAGGTGAGTGAGCATTCCCATCACTGCATAGTGGTTGATTTTTTTTCGTAGAGATCATAAAAAAAGGTTCTTTTCTTCCCACGTTTCTATGGGGCATTCAAATATAATTCAGAAGGTTTTCCCTTCCTATCATTCAATATCTGCGGGATTTTTATCTTCACCCCTGCCTGCACACATGAGAACCATAAAGGGCGTCTTTTGAGTGCTAATTCATAAAACCATTTTGGTGAGGCAGAATGCTTATTCGATCGCTCTCGGACCCGAATTCTTTCATATGGAGGTTTTCTCCTAACTCAAGAGTTAAGTATGAGAATAATGTTCTTTGAAACATATAGCTTCTTATTATTAGTGTGCAGAAACTTTATGTCCTCTTAGCTCTTTGGATGCATGTGATTTTGAAGCATTTTATAGTTGGAGTAGGTTTTATGGGTAAATCTCTAGTAAACCCTCACGAGACTGTAACTCGTCCATTAGAGACACCTAGGGGTTTAAAGGCTTGTTACACATGTGATGTAGTTTTAGAAGTGGTAAATAAAGGTTCGATTCTCTAACTTGTAAAGGTAATAATTTTAGAAAATAATGATTTTAATTAACTCTAGAAAATTCCAGGAGT
>JAJJMC010020023.1:1253149-1290778 GCA_023531435.1 Papaver californicum | reverse complement strand
TCACTAGAAATTAAGGTGCAAATTAGACACTAAAATGTGTCAATCAACATGCTAAGTGTAATTGTATCCTCCACGAAAGGGAGTTATATATTTTAGTTTGGATTAGTTTAGTTTAGTTTGCCCGAGGACTAGCAAAAGGCAAGTGTGGGGAAATTTGATAGATGCATAATTTACATTATTTGAATATCAATTTTCTATGTTTTTCTTAGTTATTTCTCTTTTATTTTGTGTATATTACGTTATTTTGAGTTTTATAGGTGCTTTGGAGTCACATGAAGAAAAATAAGAGAATTGGGAGCCTTTGATATTATTTGGAGCCATTGGGTGTTGATGGGCGCAAAGCTATAGAGCACATAAGTCTCTACGGCATCAAAATAGAGAACTACTATAGGGAAACCAACTGTTTTTTAAAGAAGTGCTAAAGAGAGTCCAATTACTAAAAACAGCCAGCTTATTAATCCTTCAGGGTTACCCCATATCTCCATTTGGGGGTTCCATCAATCATCTTCTATTTTATGACCTAATAAGTGAAATCAGGATCGAGTGGTTTTAGTGAGAGAAGGGTTGCTAGCGAGATAGCAAGTTAGGCTGATGGGTCCGAGAGAAATACTTATACCGGCAAGATAGGGAGAGAAGAGATGGTCGTTGTTGAGTTGTGAGGAATGAATAGAGAAGATAGTAGATGGTGGTGGTTCGTTGTTGTGCGAAAGAAAGAACATATTTGAATGATTTTTGCTACAGGCAGAAGTCTTGTTTCAGTTTAGATCGAGAATGGTTTTGGGTTCTTGATTACAAGGTGTGGCAAAAAAGAGTTAGAAAGGAATGGTTCGAGACAGACAAGGGGACCTTGCTGTGACGAGCAGAAGCAATAGGTTTGATTTAAAAATAAGAATGGGTTTTTATATTTGAATTAGGAAGATGATATTATCGTTGTTTGATGAAAGATGGGTTTTAAATGTTGTTGTTGTTAATTTGGGTTCTGTTGGATTTGAGTAAGGTTCGATTCGGAAATGGATTTCAGTCGTAAGAACATAAGAGACGGTCTCAAATGGTTATTGTTGAATATGAGTTCGATTTGAGATGTGAACTTAAAGTTTCCAACGAAAAAAAAGATAAAGTTGTTGCCTTTATTGTCCGGAAAGTTGGGTATGAAGTTATGTGCCGTGAACTGAATTGAATGGTTTGTGTGTTATGGAATGAGTTGTGTTATGTAAAGAAGAAGAATTTTGTTTGTTAAAGAAAACCAACAAAACACACTGAATTACCAATAGGAATAATACTCAAAATGTTCGATAAAATGTCCCAAAATGAACTGCCGTGAGTTAGGAGTAGAAATTGCATGTCAATTCCTCAAAACTAACAGGCTTATGTGCTTGGTTAATTGATTAATATTCTGATTTTGGGTTTTAGTTCATGGGCTCTTTCTTTAATATATTAATTTTGTTTCGTTTTTAGGATGAAAAAAAATATATGGTAAAATCGTACTTTTAAGTAGGTTCGAGAGATTAAAATCAAACAAGGTGAGCCTAAACCTAGAAATGGACGTTCACACCCTGCTCCAATTATAAAAGTGGAGAAGATTGGGTATGTCTTAGGGGAGGGAATCAAAGAAGGTTGAGAAATATCAGTGTGAAGAAGAAAGAATTATCTGATAGGAATCACTAATTCTATATGTTTTTGTTGTTTCTCTTGACTTGATGTCTTGTTTCGAATAGATAAGAACTATTTATTTATAGTTCTTAGGAGACACACTGATTTCTCATAAGTAGTGGAGGTCAGGGGGAGGTGTAGAGGTGATGATTGTGGAGATTTTAGTGGGGTCGTGTCCAAAAAGTAAGGAAGACCTGTAAGACCACTACTCCTCATCCTCTCAACTGCTCTGTAACCGTCCCATTACTTGTTACCTTCTTGTCTTTTGTCCTGTTTCAAATAGATGAAACCATCTATTTATAGTTCAAAGTAAACACACTGATTTCTCTTAAGTGGTGGAAGTTACAGAAAAAGTAGAGAAGTAACGATTATGGAGATTGTAGTGGAGTCATGTTCGAAAAGCAAGGAAGACTTATATGACCACTACTCCTAATTCTCTCAACTGTCTTATAACTGTCCCACTACTTGTTACCTCCTTGTTAGTGGATGTGTTGCCATAACGCACAATTTCCGTAGACCGCCAGACCAATACCCCAATAAGAATCCTCTCATGTGTAGTATTTGATATCTCGTAGATAGTGGAGTCATAAGATACTATTATTTTGATTGAGTCCAGTTAAGTAAAATGACTTGCTAAGTCAGTGAGGCAAGTTGTGCAACTCACTAGATTTATAATCAGAATGATTAGTGCAAGTCTAGTAAGTGTAGTGGTCATGTACTTGCTTAGGAGTAACATGACACTTTTAATGGCCAAGTATTAGCTCAGAAGTGACTTAGCATAAGTACGAGAGACATTTGAGGCCAAATATTATAGAGGGCTTCTTAAGAAAGAATACCTTTTAAAAATTCATATAAGATTTGGTATTGAACCAATATTGAGAAGAAGAACGTATTTATGAGGGAAGTAGCTAGCTAAGTTAGTATAACTACTTATCAAAAATAGTAATGTGCTAGCTCTTTTAGTATAAAAGGCTAATGTGCTAACATCCCGGGAGGAAGGCCAACATGCATGGCTTCTAGCAAATATCAATTATGTTAAAGTTAGGAAGCTAGTGCCAAGGAGTTTCGAAGTTAACACTTCAACCAGGCCAAGTTCAGTTAGCACTAGATTGTCAGGGCCAATGCGTTTGTGGCTAAGTCGTTTTTTATGGATACGTTAGGCCAAGGGCGTATTGGAATACGGACGTGCTAGAGTATGGGGCGCACCAAATCTAGAGACCCATTGGCTAACATGGGATGCGCCAGAGCTATAGACGTATTAGGCATGGGAGTTACCCGGGGACGCATCAGGCTAGTGTTGCGTATCGTAGGTGCACAAATTAATTCTCTTATATTCTACTTTACTAAAGAATAATATAATAGTAAATAGAGTTCGTTCCCATGATGAGCGAGGTGTTCTAGTTATCAAATGTCACAAAAGGGGGTTTGTTTAAGGTTAGAATTAACTAACAAAGCAATTAAAAGTGATTAAGATGCAAGCAATGAAGAAAAATATGATCGAGGAATCCTTCTTCGTTACTAAAAAATCATTGAGTTAGTATACTCACATATTATTTATTCATTCATAGCAGGTACCAAAACTCCTACTATCACCGGATAACAAGCAAGCTTAGTCACCGGATTCTATCCAACTGAGCCACCTTGAGGTTCACTTACAATATATAACTCAATCGAATGTTTTAAGGTTTGTGAATTTAGGTTTGATCCTAGTAGTTAAACTCAGTATGCTCGGTCCACTTTCTAGTGTTGTTCTTACACGCGATTGCCCCAAAGAATTCCTTTGTAAGGTCTCACGTTCTCTACTTAAGTAAGATATTATGATACAATTACAAATACCTACTCTTACTAGCTTTAGATTAATTAAAAAATCAATTTAGTTGGCCACCTAAACAATCTATCAATCAAACATGAACATTCATATTAGTAAAAACAAACTCAAATCATGTAAAGAAATTCAAAATATATTCATATATAACTCAAATCATGTTTAGAACTTAGAATTCATCCTCAATCAATTAGGTTTGTAGCTACTCATGGATGTAGAAACATCCATGTTATACACATGAGAAAATAGTTAAGAAATCGTTACGATAATGGAACCGCTCCAAAAGTTTGATAAAAGAATTGATATCCCCAAAAAATAAATAAAAGAGTCTCTTAAATAGGCATCCCAAGTTGTAGAGGTGCTCGTGCTCGAATCCCTGTCGAAATAGGTTTCCAAAATACCAAAATATGCCAACAAAATAGGGCAAAACTAAGCTTAGCCCGTGTAAAATAACCTAGGCCACATTTAAATACTAACGGTCCTGACAAATCCAGCCCATTTAATCATGGAAAAGAAATCTCTTTAACGCTCAGGTTCTCGATGGCTGATCCATCGAGAAAAAATATTTCTTCTGCCCGCCACTTTTCTCGATGGCTGACCCATCGAGATTTCTTATTTTCTCGATGGCTTGACACTACGATAAAATTATTTTTTATGGATTTTGTTTTCTCGATGGCTTGACTCTCCGAGAATATTGTCTTTCTCGATGGCTTAACCCACCGAGAAAAGTCTGAACTTGTTTTTCCTTATAACTTCTTCATATGAAGTCGGAATGATCTCATTCTTTCTTTGTTGGCTTCGTTTCTTCGTTCTCTTCAATATAGTAATGAGAAATCCTGAATTCGGGCGACTTCCACTTGGTCTTGGTCCTTCTTACTTTGCAACACTTTCCTTCATGCACAATCTAACACTTTGCAGCTCCTTTTTGGATGATTCACCTAATAAAACTATAAACTACAAAACAAACGTAATATACAATAATTCACAAGAAACATAGCAAATACTAGAATGAAATTGACTCTTTAGACATGTAAAATATGCACTTATCATCTAGATGGGCCGTTACTCAGGGATGCGTCAGGCTAGAGCTAAGGACGCGCTAGGTTTCTGGCGCGTCAGAGCATGGGACGCATCAGCTGGGCTAGTGGCGCGTCAAAGCATGGGCTTGTGCTGGATAGAGGGGCATTAGCTAGAACGCGCTAGGCTAATGGTTATGCTAGCCAAGATGTGTCGGCCAAGAGAGTTTGCGCCTTTGGCGCTTGGGTTATGGTTAACACTTTTAGCGTTAAGGTTAAGGTGATAAGGTCCTGATGCGCTAGCTAAGGCCATGTTAGGCTAGTTGACGCTTCTCAAGCGCTAGGGTTAGCGCTTTTTAGCGCTAGGGTTAGCGCTTTTTAGCGCTAGGGTGGCGGACTAGTGCTAATATGGTGTTAACTTGGCGCTGATATGAAAAAAAAAGGCTAGGGTTAGCCTAGCTTAGAGGCTTAATGCGTCTTTTGAGGCATTGCTTCTTTATTGTGGCGCGCCCGAGAGGAGTGGCGCATAACTTGTAGCTTATATTTAAGCAAAGTGCTATAATAACATATTTAAGCTCAAAGGAGCAATTTGAGAAGCATTCGGTGCGAATGAAGCGTTAAGCTAAAATGTATTTTAGGGATTAAGCATTAGCTATCTCGAAGTTGATAGATATTGCTAGAACATCGATGCGCACTCGAGACAAGTTCAAGGAATTCAGTCGTGGAATTTATGCGACTTGAGACTAGCTTGATATGGAATGAATATTACGAGTATTTAGGAGGCTGCGAGGCCAGTTTAGAATGTTTTGAAGAGAATTCATACTCTTAATTCGCTTGCGGAATATAAGTAGAGATATAATATTCCATATTTTGTTATAAAGTTAAGCATCTACACATAAATACGCACATATCCTTTTATATTCCTACTGCTTGGCAGACGACAATTTTACAATTCTAGCTCTTGTCAAAAACTCACCATCTATATTAAGTCCCATGCTTAGTGAAGAATAGTAATGTTACACAGTAAGCACTATATGGTGACAATATCCTTTTAATAATCATATATACGTAATTTAAATTTCAAGAGTAGAAGAAGGTATACCTAGCTTCTTGAGTGTTTGAGATATGCACCCCTTAACACGAAACTTGGTTGGGGATAGTAGGCGTCGTTGTTCCTGCTAGGAATAATCAATTACCACGGACAAGAGAGACCGATACTGCTGCAAATAGGAGGGAGGATGATTGGCGCCACTTTTTTCCTCTTTTTTCTGGGTTTCCCGGCTGGACAAGAACTCTTCAAGTTGGCGCCTATATATATGCCTCTTTGCCCAATTATTTTTCCTCTTTTATTTTATTTTCGCTGGTAATAAAAGGCGTTGGTGATAGCATCTAGTTTTCTCGCGGACGCAATAGGACATGCAGGTTTATTTCTCGAGTACACGACAGCAAAAGCAAGCTTGTTCCTTGAGCAAGTGTCATCATCTAGGAGCCGAGGTAAGTGCATCTCCCTCCTTTCTTTTATTCATGATGCCATTATTGTTTTTTTTTTTTGTAAAGCCCTTTTTTTTGAAGTTTTAACTAAAACCATATATATTTTGAAAGCCATCAACCTTAAGTAAACTAGGGTTTCAATCCTCTTTTGATAAAAAAAAAAAGAACTTGAATGCATTGCAGATGACTAATGAGTGTGATAATGATGTTGGCACCTCTTCTAGTCATAATAGAGAAGAAGTTTTTGATACCGTATTTATTGGGAGCGTACCTCATATCCGTGACAGGTTTCAAGAATATATTTCTGAAGAGCTTATCATACCTTCTGGTTTTATTGGCAACTTTATCCCTAAATCTGAAAAGCATGTTGTCCCTCAGAGTGTCGTTCATGAGGCCGTCCCTAGACTTTGTTTGCAAAGAGGAGATTATTCATTTTCTTCTATTGATTACAAGAAACACCAAGTTCCCATGAAAAAGTGGGTAAACTGGTGTAAAGCAATGTTGAATGACTCTTCGGTGGTTAAGGTTTTGAGAGATGCTCGAATATGTCATACTGTGAGAATGTCTGATCATCTGCAGATTTTTAAATATGTTAAAGGTATTTTGACTTTACTTCACGTTGGTGTGAACTAACTCATACTACTATATATACCTGGGGTGAACTAACAATTACTCTGGAGGATGTAATTAGTCTGTTACAGCTATTGATTTTTGGGTCTCTTCCTGTTGAAAATTTTGCTAAAGAGAAGCGAATAATCACGACTTTGGAAAGAAAGATAGAAGAAATCCAACAGGGTAGGGGTCGAAATGGTGCATATTATGTGAAGTAGATCGATCATTGGTGGAATTGTAAAATCAATGCGGATGGCACTGCTCTTAGCGACCCCTTGACCATTGCAGCGTTTTTGATACTCTGGATGTCTAGAGATGTATTTTTAGACTTCCCCGTTGGAAAATTGAAGCTCTCGGTTGTTCCTCTTGCAGTAGCACTTGATGGTGGCGAATGTTTCCCTCTTGGTAAATTGTTCCTTGGTTCTTTGTATTCTCGTTAGACTCATTGGCTCGTGACATAAATTTTTTTAACGAGTTAATGAAGATAAATTCTTGCATTCGTACCATGTTTCTTCAAGCATGGTTAGAGAACTCCCCAAATATGCGGCTTTGTCGAAGCCTCTGAACTTCCAGGGAGCCGTTGAATATGCAAGGACCCGTCGTTGGCATATGAGAAGTATTAGTTCTATAGACTTAAATGATTTGATAGATGTCCAGAATAAGGTGAACTTCAGGCCTTGGGGTTCTGAGAACGGGCACATACTTTCATTAACTGCTTTAGTTGAAGGGGTTGAGGGGGTTCTCTGGTCAGGTCCAAAGAGCCAGGCTAATGCCTTTTCTCCTGGACAGAATGCATTCATGAATAAATCCACTCCAGGTTATATCCTTGCTCTTTGTTCAGAAGGTTATTCAGTGCAAGCATACAATACCGATCGTGCGACTCGTCAGATGAGTTTTGACCAAGAAGTGCCTCGTAGGCACAGTGCAGCCCCATCCATTAGAGAATTGAAGAAGAGCTTGGTTGATTGTCTTGCTGGGGGAATAAACATTCATTTCTTCATCCGGGGTAGGAAGCCTTGGATATAAACCATGTATACACGCTTCTGGAATGATGAGAGGAAACATCTAAGAAAATTCCTCTCGAGGTCTCCAGTTGTAGATGGTGAGTTTTTGACTAGGGTCAAAATTATAAAATCACTCTTCTGCCTAGTTACAGGAACATAGAAATATCTGCACATACTAGTGCACATACTTCTGACTTTACGTCAACATTCAAAATACTATGTTCCTACTTCTATTCTGCAAGCGAAATGAGAATAGAGTCTCTACAAAAGGCTACAGGCATTCCATGCTAACAACGTAGTCTATAATCTCTACATATTAAGTATCAAGCTCCTAGATGGGTTTCCCACTAGTATAGAACAACTAGAGTCTTCTCTAAATAACAACAATCATTCTAAACTGGCCTCGTAGCCTCATCAACACTCACAATATTTATGCCGTATCGAACTAGTCTCAAGTCGTATAAAATTCCACAACTGAATTCCTTGAACTTGTCTCGAGTGCGCACCGATATTCTGGTAACATCTGTCAAAAAGGGAATAGCTACCGCTTAATCCCCAACATACACTTTAGCTTAACGCTTCATTCACAAAGAATGCTTCTCAAATTGCTCTTTTGAGCCCAAATATTCTACTTTAGCACTTTGCTTAAATACAAGTCACAAATAACGCGCTACTCCTCTTGGATGCGCCACAACCAAGAAGAAATGACATAAAATTGCATTGAACCTCTAATATAGGCTAACCCTATCCTTCTCGCTTATCAGCGCCAACTTAGCACTAGCAATTTGGCTTAGCACCGCATTAGCACCAGTTAGCCACATTAACGCTAAAAGCGCTAACTCCCCTGGCACTATACCCTAGCACCTGAGAAGTGCCAACTAACCTAAAATGGTCTTAGCAAGAATTTTTTTGCCTAATGAGGCCTTATCCAGTGCATCATCACCTTGGCACCTCAACCTCACACTAAAAGTGCTAACCCTAATCCTAGCGCCAAAACGCCAACTCTTTTTGGCTCCAGCACGCCCTTGGCTCTCCAGTGCATCTTGGCTCTCTGATGCGCCCCTAGCCAAGCCTAGTGCATCCCTCCAATGCCATAAGCTCCCCTTCCAAAGCCGTGTGTTTCCCTCCAAGGCCATAAGAATCCCTGCCAGGTCATGAGCGTCCCTTTCCAAGCCTAGTCTCTGCATGCCTGACGGGTCCCAGTCTCCAACGCGTCCCTAGAAGCCTCAGCGTCTCCAAATCCTTGGCGTCCCAGCTCTAGCTCCTATAGGTTACCATCAAGGCTAGCGCGTCCAAGTCCAATTGCGCCCCTAGCTTCTCTAGTGTGCCTAAAGGCCTATGCGCCACAAGGCCTATGCGTCTTCAAGGCCTATGCCCTCCAAGACCAACGTTCCTTCAAGGCCAACATGTCTCCATAGCCTAGTGTGTTCCATAGTGGCTAGCACGTCTCTAGCTTCTCAAGCACGCCCACTGTGGCCAATGCGTCCTTAGCATCCTCCACGACTTAGCCACAAATGCATTAACGCCAACACCTTAGTGCTAACTATCTAATTGAAGTGCTAACTTCAAACCTCCTTGACATTAGCTTTCGAGCCCTATTATAATTGATATTTACTAGAAGTTGTGCATATTGATCTTACTCCTAAGACGTTAGCACATTAGCCTTTTATATTAAAAGAATTAACATATTCTTATTTATGCTAAGTAGCTAGTGCTAGCTTTGCTAGCTACTTCCCTCAGAAATACGCATTTCTTATCAATATGGGTCCAACATCAAGTCTTATATGAATTCTAATAGGTCTCCTTGCTTAAGAAGCCCTAAAACAAACATTTGGATTCAAATGCCTATCAGACTTATGCTAAGTCACTTCTGAGCTAATACTTAGCCATTAAATGTGTCATGTTACTCCTAAGAAAGTACATAACCACTGAACTTCCCAGACTTGACATTAACCTGTCTGATTATTATCCAATGAGTCGCGCAACTTGCCTCACTAACTTAGCAGGTCATTTGACTTGACTTAATTAAAAAATTAGTGGCTAATGACTCCACTATTTCCACGAGATATCTAATACAACACATGAGAGGATTTTCATTAGGGTATTGGTCTGGCGGTCTATGGAAATCGTGGATGATGACACCACCTCCACGAACAAGAAGGTAACAAGAAGTGGACAGTTACAGAGCAGTTGAGTGGATGAGGAGTAGTGGTCAGACAAGTATTCCCTACTTTCCGGGCACCACCCGAGCAGTTGAGAGAATGAGGAGTAGTGATCAGTTGAGAGGATGAGGAGTAGTGTTCTATCCACCTATGCCTAGTTATATACAAAGATATGGAAGAAGTTTCGCCACTTCTCTATAAATAATTCATGGAACTACAGGGCTTTAGAACGAGATGTGTCCATCTTGTTGCCCATCATACATGAAATGATCTCACTCCCTCGGAATAAAGTTTCTGATACAGTTTTCGAGGAGTGGGAAGAGGCTGTGAATTACGCCGAGAACTCTGTTCTGATTGTCATATGGGTCCATCATCGCCTGGGAGTCATGCGAGAGCATTTTGCTGAAGTATGAGAACTTGCTAATCTGGAGGCGCTGACCAAGGCTAGAAAAGAGGTTGAAAGGCTTTCCTAGGAATTGGATCCTGCGATGGAGACTCCTGGAAGGATGGAGAAGGAGTATTCTATAGGGACTGAGCCAGCTTTCAAGGGTTTTTTTTCTAGTTTTATGATTTTATGAAGCACATTAATAATTTTATTTTGGGATTTTGAGTAGGTAGGTTTTGATAAGTTATTTATGGAGAGAGGCAGACTCTTTTATTATTATTTTTGAAATGAATAAAGATATTTGAATTGATTGATGAACTTGAAAACCTAACTATGAATGCAGAATATTGCACTCATTTTAGAGGAAATATAAATATTGCATGAAAATAAGGAAATATTTGAAATAAACTAGTGAAGCACTCACGCATTGCAAGCTTTGAGCCACATGAATCACTACTCCTTCTGATTTCTCACAGTTTATAAGCTTCTAGTGACCACCTAGTAGAGTCTCGGTAATTGTGTAAGGTTCTTCCTCGATAGTTAGAGGAATTGATGCGAGAAGTTGTGCCTTCTTAGTAATTTTTATAACTGTGTCTCCAATTCGAAAAGGTCCAGACTTTATCATCCCGCCTGAGAGGTCTTTTCTTTGGACGGCCAAGGATTGTTGCTGGTGTTTTTTCTCATCATCAGAAACAACTTAACTCGCAAGTGAGTCATGAATTTTCCTATTTTTAGTAAAATTAGTTTTCAACCATTTGATAAAATATTGAAATGAATCGGCTTCCCATTCACATCTTCTAGTCGTGACATAATTGTCTTCTAGGAAGAGTCCCCGGATTCTGACCGTACATAGGATCATTGATTGCAAAGGAGCTTGAGAAGTGGAACTTACTTGGTCGATTTTTAGAGTCCGAGTTGGACCTTCGAGCTTTATGGGGAGTCCCCATCCATGTTCTCTATCATTCGTGTCAACCATGTTTTTCAAAGGAGGTTTGACTTGAGTGTGGGTTTTCTACGCGAAGAATAAACGTTTGCCAGCCACGACATGATTCAAAGAAGCAAAGACGTCTTCACGTTGTTCTTTCGGGGGATAGAGAAGCTCGCACATGCGTTCCATCAACCATGGTTGCAATGCTCGTCATGGTTGTAACGTGCAGACTTTTGTGTTGTATATGTCTTTTGTTTGATGTTTTTCCCATAACTTCCTCGTTCGATCTCAAAATGACCTCATTCTTTTAGCTTTTGCTTTGTATTTTCATTCCCTATAAAGTATGGGTGAGGATTTGAAGGTTCAATTCCTTGTGTTCTGGCCATTCTTGTGTTTTCAAAGTTCATTGCTCCTTTTCGTCGTATTTCTTTTACTTCTTGGATCTAAACACTTAGATACTTGGAGTACTTCATTTCTTAGTTATTTTATAATTCTTTTCAATCTTATTGGGATGCCTCTCCTAATAAAAACAAATAAAATAAAACAAAAATAACAACAAGCAGTATGTAAGACTTATGAAAAATATTAGTATGAATTTAACAATAAAATCATGTAAATTATGCACTTATCACCTTAGCATGTAAATGCTGGACCCATCATCATTAACATGTTTCAACGTTGTCCAAATTGAGTCACTGTGTTCGGAGATTCTGGGAAGAAAGTGGATCCATTTAGAGTTGCATAGAAACGTGCCGGACTGACAGAACCGAGCCGAAACCGCCGAAACCGAGCCGAACGGTTCATCCAACGGTCAGTAACGGCTTATAAAATGGAAACTGTTGATCTTTTGGCTCGGTTCACAGTTTGAGGTCAAAAACCGTCCAAGATGAACCGATCTAGACTGACTAAATTTTACCCATTTATTTTCTTAGGTGTTTAATCATAACCCTCGATATCTATATAACCCTAAATTATAAAAGAGAAACTCCTCCTCCTTTTGTCTTTATTTCTTCGCCTCCACTTCTTTCATCTTCCTCTTACAGACTCTCACAGCACCACCATTTACCATTACCGTCATCCACCCACCACCACCTCCATCACCATTCACAACAACAACAAAGGTTACAGAGCAACAACTTGTTCCAAGGCGAGGATTCAATTTTGTGTCAATTGAATTCGAAACCCTATATTATCAATTCAATGTTGATCTATTATATCTCTTTCTCGGATGTGATTTATTTCATCCTTGTCAATTAAAATAAGCTAACATATATTCTGTTGTTGTGGATCATTTAGGTATGAAAAGATATTCAAGACTCATATACTAGGTTGTCCTTGTGTAATGATAGAAAGTCCATTATATATATAACATTTTGTAAAAAATATTCATTAGAAGTTTTTTTTAGCCTAGCATTAGTTCTAATCGATATGTTTCGTATCATAGAATACTTGTTACTAAACCAAGCAATTGTTAATCAGATCCAAGTCAATGCAAAAAACACCCTCAACTTGACGGCCTTGGATATATTAGATCTCTTGCTTAGCAGTTCATGTGAGATACACGATATAGAAATCAGAGAAACTCTTGTAACACGGGTGTTGAGAGATTCCGATATGTTATCCCTAATGATCAACAATTTTGTGGAGTCACCGATTAAATTATCATATGTAATTCACTACTTGAATTTGTAATTGATTGATTTTTGGTTCTCGGATGTATTCTTATATGAAAACTAGATTTGTTAAACAAAAAAGGTTAATTTTTTGTCTTAGTTATAGATTTGTTATCGGCTAATAACCGATTTAAACTAAATTAAACCGGCTGAGTCGAACATGTCTAAAAACCAAACCGGTCATTGAACGGCTCGGTTACGGTTTACATTTAGTAAACCTAGGTCTGGTCGGTTCGGTCTACGGTTTGGATAAAAAATCAACCCAACTGACCGATGTGCACCCCTAGATCCATCAGTTGCACGTTATACACTACATCAGAGCATAAACATTCTGACACCGGCATAGACCATGAAAATTAGGTTATCAAGTAGCAATAATAAAATGTAACACGACACACGTATAAGAATAATCAACAGGCACAGAGAATCAAGCAAGCGGAATTGCGATAAAAATTATTCATCATGACACAGGATATAAGCGCACACTTGGAAATTCACCTAGGTACTATGGGCCACCATGGGTGTATAAAGTGAAAGAATTAAGGAATATGATCCATAGCTACTAATAGCCTAAGGGATTAAAAATGCCATCGGGACACATTAAACGCCAACAATATATGAAGGGGTAAAAAAAAAGAAGATGCCTCTGGGATAGTGAAAGCTAGAGTTTGAGCAAAAAATACCGGTCATAAACAAAGAGAATAAGACTTCGGGTAACGACCGTTAAAATATGACATATGTCGTGTCCTAGGTGTTAAATATGTTTCCGTTTTTCTTCTCTCGCTTAATTCTAATTATTATAAACTAGACAGTTTACGCCCAATTTCTAACAAGCTCTAAGAACTAAATAAGATAAAAGAAAACATAACAGTGTAGAGAGAATAACTTTTATTAGAGTTATTAGGTCCCTAACTTTGAGGCCATGGGTATGTATTTACAGTGATTATGTAGACAAACCTCCGTGATCCAATGTTATTTGAGGACTATTAAGATATTTTCTTACTCACACGAGTTTTGGCCTAAGGACATATACACTTGCTTTTATGGCCATTAGATATTTATGTAAAATATAATATCCACATTGTACCGAATGGTTTGCTTTTCTTTCTCGGGAGATGATCTTGTTTGTAGGTCGTTTGGAAATGGCCACTTAGACTCACACTCCTTCCTTTCTTAACTCTTTGGTTAGTCTTCACACTCAAAAATGGCTAGCCTTTTTTATTATGATTTCGACTCACAATGGCGGTGGTGGTGGAGGAAAAGACGATAATCCCCAAATGATTTAGAAAAAAAAAAGGATTTTCTGAGGTTTCTGAAGACGTTAAAGAAAAACGTGATTCTGATGAAAGTATTGATGTTGGCAGAAAAGATAAGATGACAGAATGTGAAAATGGTTTCGAGGAAAACGAGGAAATTTCAGACAGTGATGGTGAGGGAAGTGGTGAAAAAACATTTCAGAGGGATGTAGTTTGTGATACTTATAATCACAGTTCTTTTTCTTCTGATCGGAAAAGAACCATCAGTGATAATGACTGAAGTCGTATAGGAGGTTTCGGTGTTACCACTCTTCTTCCGACAGGGTGGATCTAAGAAGGCCGGCACATGCTGTGTATCAAAAAGGTGCACTTTGTATAACTAGTGCATGAATTTACTTGTAGTGCACCAAAAAGTGTATAAAAAATACACTAGTTTTATACTTAGGATTATGATATTCTATTTCTTTTTAAATGTAAAAAATATAATTAAGAGATAAAAAAATAAAACATAAGATTTTTTAATAAAAAGGATAATCAATTTTTATAAAAAATAAATTAAAACCAAGGTTAGAGAAATAAATTAAACTCGAAAAAATTTTAACACCTTGGGATAAAAACATTTTATAGAAGAATCTTGCTATTACGCATACGAGGGCATGATAACATAATGAACATGCACTTTTATGTCATAATATTTCTGTAATATCAAATATGACTGCTTATAAGTGTTTTTCCATTGTGTATTCGAGCACGTGATAAACTAGAAATAAATTTTACAAAATGGTTATAACGAGCGTTATGATAGAATACAGTCATAACTAAATATCAACAGTTATTTAACACGTGAATTAAAAAATTAAAAACAATAAAAGATAATTATAACTACCATTATAACATACGATGGCGACATTTGTTTGTTATATAACACCATATGACAATGGTCGTTTAGCGTCTGGTTTTAAAACCTTGATTACAATTTCTTAATCGAAGTTGTTTTAAGAGAAAGTAAATGGTAACTAAGTGTATAATTTTGACGGAGATATTAGTACATAATTCATTTAAAAATAAGAAAGAAACATGTGAAGTATGATGATATTGGAATCCTACTATCACGCAGTCGAGTGCGTGACAACTACACAATCAGGGATGGATACATGATATTTCCTCGAGTGTTGTTAGAAAATCATTGATTGGTATGGCAGTCGAGAGCTGTAATATTTTTAAAACAAATTGCATAATTAGTGGGTAACTATGATTCACCGATAAAATGTTAGATGAATAAACAAATACAAATTTAAACAAAATAAAAAAAGTTTGAGTTTGCATTAAAAACCTTCTAAGTTTTCTAATGTTTTAAGTTTTGATTTTATTAAGTGTCGACTAATTTAAATGTTCATTCAGTTTGACTCAATATTGATGCCTATAAGCTGGTAGGCTTGACCAATTTAAATTAACTAATATAAATGTATATGAATTGAAACTAATTATGGGTTATATATATATATATATATATAATTGGGCCAAATTAAGGGACGGGATTGAACCTCAGTTATCCCCTTGAAAGGTTCATCCCTGAATACAATGAGCATTTTGCTCTAAGGTGACAGATTCACATACACAGATGTGTATCCCTATAAAAACAATTCTGACGATAAGAATATATGTTTTTTATACGTTCGAATGCGTGATAGCACTAATCTTTTACTATATAAGTGATTGGAAAACTAACATTACACCGCGTAATAGTTAGAGTTGAATAACAATAATAACCATATTTTGAAGTAGACATCAATTTATAGGATTGATGCATATAATTAGCAAATCCATATAAAACAAATTAATATTTTCATCACAAGGTTTATTAGTTTGGTAAATGTCGGGTGGAATTTAGCAGTCTTGATATTGTCCCTACTTAGCCATTGTATTTATCCGGCAGTGTAGGACTCTCAACGGGCACTGTTGCGGTCATCCAGCAACAACTTCCCAGTAGATCACCTATCTCTAGATTACTCCCGCTCGAACACGCTTAACTTCAAAGCTTTTTGTCAACTATGGAGTCAACTGTGCCGAAAAGGCCTCGGTGTTAGTAAAGGACAAATCATTACCTATATTCCAATGGGCGAACCCTACATGTAGAATCTAGGTATTACAATACCACCACCTTAAATTGGAGTCGTTCTCGGCTTCGGAATATATGCAATCCCAAATCTCTGGCGTTCCCTGCAACTCATGAGACCAGTACCTGGCACACCCCGTCCAACGTATTATCTCACCTTCGGCAGGTGTAGATGCTAACTTTTTGACAAGAGATAAAATTATAAAATTGCTCTCTGCCAAGTAACAAGAATATAAAAGGATATGTGCGTATTTATGCGCTTATGCCTGGCTCTATAACAAAACATGGAATACTATTTCTCTATTCATATTTCATAAGCGAATTAAAAATGCAGATTTTCTTAAAACATTCTAAACTGGCCTCGCAGCCTCCTCAATACTCATATTATTTATGCCATTTTGAACTAGTCCCAAGTCGCGTAAATTCCACGGCTGAATTCCTTGAACTTGCCTCAAATGTACATCGATGTTCCGGTAACATCTATCAAATGTGAGAATAACTAATGCGTAAACCCTAAAATACACTCTAGCTTAACGCTTCGTTCACAACGAACTCTTCTCAAATTGCTCTTATGAGTTTAAATATGCTACTTTAGCGCTTTGCTCAATGATAATACATGAATTATGCGTCACTCCTCTTAGATGCGCCAAAAACAAGAAGCAATGCCTCAAAATACGCATCGAGCCTCTGAGCTAGGCTAACCCTAGCACCCATCGCTTGATTTAGGACCACAATGTCGCTAGTTCACCACCATAGCTCTAAAAACGTTAACTTTTCTAGTGTTTAAGAAGCACCAACTAGCTTAGCGTGACCCTAGCCTAGCACATCTTGCCCTGATGAAGCCTTAGTTAGCGCGTCTTGGCCTGATGAGGCCTTAGCTTGGCGCGTTACTAACTGATGCGCCATAAGCATAGCGTGTCCCAGCTAATGCGTCCCTAGCTTAGCGTCTCATGCCTGCAACGCTCCTAGATGATGCGTCCCTAGTGTAGCGTCCCATGCCTGGCGCGACTTTGGCTAGTACGGCCTTAGCCAATGCGTCCATGGCCAATGCGCTCATGCCTAGCGCGTCCCTACCTAGTACCTCCTTGGCCTAGGGCGTCCTTGGATAAATGACTTAGTGCGAGCACCATTGATCACAAGCGTATTGGTGCTAGCATATTAGTGCTAATTATCATTGACCTAGCTAGCTTCTTTGAGAAGTGCTAACTTCAAACGTCCTTGGCGCTAGCTTCCTAGCTCGGCTTCCTTGCTAGAAGCTAACATATTAACCTTACTCCTGAAACGTTAGCACATTAGATTTTGTGCTTAAAGAGATATCACATTACTATTTGTGCTAAGTAGCTAGTGCTAGTTTTGCTAGCTATTTCCTTCAGAAAAACGTATTTTTTTCAATATTGGTCTAATACCAAGTTTTATATAGTTTTCTAACGAGTTTTCTTGCTTAAAAAGCTCTCTACAATATTTGGCCACAAATGCCTTTTAGGCTTATGCTAAGTTATTTCTGGGCTAAGATAGTACATGACCACAAAACTTACCAGACTCAACACTGATCAGTCTAATTATCAATTCAGTGAGTTGCGCAACTTGCCTCATTGACTTAGCAAGTCATTTGACTTGACTTGACTTTATCAAAACAGTAGTGGTTTATGACTCCATTATTTCCACGAGATATCAAATACAACACATAGGGGGATTCTCATTGGGGTTGGTCTAGCGGTCTACGAAAATCGTACGTTGTGGCAACAGCTCTACGAACAAGAAGGTAACAAGAAGTGGGACGGTTACAGAGTAGTAGAGAAGATGAGGAGTAGTGGTCAGACAGGTCTTCCTTACTTCCCGGGCACGACCCCACTACAATCTCCACAATCATTACTTCTCCATCTCTCCCTGACTTCCACGACTTATGAGAAATCAATATCTCTCCTTTGAACTATAAATAGATGGTTCTCATCTATTCGAAACAAGAAAACGAGACAGAAGAAACAAAAACATACAAAATTAGCGATTCATCTCAGAGATAATCCTTTTGTATTCACACACAACTTATCACACTGATAATTCTCAACCTTCTTTGCTTCCCTCCCCTAATACCTACCCAATCTTCTCTACCTTTGTGATCGAAGCAGGTCGTGAACGACCATATCTTTGGTTTAGACTCGTCATGTTCAAGCTTACTTGAAAGTACGATTTTACCGTACATTTGTTTTCGCCCTAAAACAGTAGGTGACCTGTCGTCGGCTCTGATACCATTTGTAATGATCCGATCCTCCATCTATACTGTCCCAGCTTAGCCACCGCGGTCATCCGACAGTGTGGGGTTTTTAACAGGCATCGCGGCGGTCATCCAGTAACAACTTCTCGGGAAGTCATCCATCCCTGGATTTCTTTCGTCCGAACACGTTTAACTGCAAAGTTTTTTGTAAACTTCTGAATAAATTGTGCTAAAAAGTCATCGATGTCATAAAAGGACAAAACATTAACTATATACCAATCGACAAACCCTACCTGCCAAATCTGGATATTACTTTTATAAAGGTCTATGACTCTATCCCGTTGTAAAGACCGAGAGCTGTATAAATATCTTCATGTTCGGCTGAGATTAACCGTTGCAATTACCAATATAAAGAGATACCTTTCTTCGTCGATCTTCAAAAAGACAGAGGATCTTGGAAAACTCTAAAGGTCTCCCAAAATTCATCTCCCAAAGATCTTCAAGGCATTGTTTCACAAATTTATTCCAGTCAGGACCCAAATATTAACATAAAAATTCATTCTCTTAAATTCTAGGATCATGGCAGGTGCCATAATCATACCTGCATATGGGAGATGTAATTTTGGAAGATCCCCAGTAGACTTGATGGATTTTATCATCGTTCTCCTGACATCAACGGAATAAAATAGAAATTATTGATTGAAAAAAAGCTGTACACGTGATGAAACTGGACGCCGACACATAGACGTCTTAACGTGGGAGTATGCGCTGTGCAGTCATAGAGTCGGTGCATGAAATACTGGGCGCTACTGTATTTGACACATTAAAAGTACGGACTCAGGCTAGTAATATTGACCTTATATACGCGAAGTATTAATTTACTAGTTACTCATATTTTTTAATAGAAGAATTTCTTTATCTTTATTAATTACAACTTACAGTATACAATTAATTAAAACTGAATTTATTGTACTAAATTACTAATTATTTTTTTCTTTTAACATGTATCGTAAAGCCAAATCCGAGGATCAGATTAAATTGTGTTTCGTCTAGTCAGTAGGTTAACTTTTGCGATCCACACTTTTCACAGCCAAAGATCAGCAAATGGTCGATTCTTCAGATCTTTACCACTACAGAACTATATTATATTTCTTGTCCCTTTGATTGTGCTTATGAGGAACCACAGAGCAGTGGTGAAACGGAAAGTCCTGCGCAAGCCAATTGTTATTTTTTCGGAAAATATGTTCCTTTTGCTTTATAAAATAGAAGTTGATCTATTTTAATTTTGGCCAATTTTTAAATAAATAAAATATTTTTTAATTATTTTTTAAAATTATATTCTTATAAATATTTAAATGGTAAATTTAAAAATAAAATACCTTTCAAATAATGATATCGATATTTGTAAAAAAAGATATTGTTATAAAATATTATAAAATTTCTATAATTAACGAATGATTAGTGAGACTCAATCTTACAATCACCCATGTATCAATGAAGATTTTTCACGACACTATAATTTTAAGGGTTAACGTACTCCAATTTTTTCGGAACGATCTTTAAATAGAACTCACTATTGGGGGACACATCCACACACAAATTGGATGATCATGAGGTTAAAACCATCATAAGTATTCTGATAAGGGGTGTTTAAGAACTATAAAAATACTAAGCCATCCCTTCATTTTTAATTTATTTAATTCATTTTTTAATTATTTAAAATTATTTTTTGTGGTACATCTATTATTTCAATTTTGTATTTTTTAAGACTTATTTTTTATAAATAAAAAAAATCCGAATCTGCACAGTAAAATGAAGAATATCATACCGTTTCTAGACAATCGGCACTAAAACCGATGAATACCATGCCAATTTTAATTGACCTTTTTCAACCGGCACAATATCCACTACATAAACAATACCGCTTCATGCATCTTAGTATTTGGGAAAAAAATTACAATAGTCGGCATTGTCGAAAATTTCCAACCATACCGATTGAAAAAGATCAACAAAAGTCGACACGGTGTTCATCCATTTCAATATCGACCGTCTAAAATCGGCATGATATTCATCATTTATCATGCAGACTTCGAATTTTTTAGAAAAAAAAATCAAAATTATAATAATTATAAAATCAAAATTAATAAATAAAAAATTAAATATAACAAATTAATTAATTAAAAGTACATGGATAATTTAATCATTATATAATATATAGATAAAGGACTATTGGTCAAAATGTTTGTATTTTTGTTTTATTTGATCCCCTAATTTATGAAAGTATCCTAATTATAAGTTCTTAAATTAATCTAAAATGACAATATTATTATACTTTAATATTTTGGGCACTAAGCCTCTAAGTTGTTGCCTAGGTCGCCTAATCTCTAAGACGTCTGTGACAAAAAGCATATATGTAACGTTATCCTCATGTCATACGGTGATTTTTTTTTTCTTCGATATAAGGTGATATGTATCAGGAATAATATGAATCTTCATGGAAGATAGGTTAAAAAAAATATTTTTTTTACCATATTTAAAAGCAAATCGATTTGGTCTTCTATGTATGGAATAACTTAAATTCTACTGTAAGGCTTGCTTTTAGAGAAAACTATACACAAAATATTGTATACTTGGGAATATACGTGCACATTGGTTGATCGGGTCGGTTTTTTGCCCAAATCATAGGCCAAACCGACCAGGCCTTGGTTTACTAAATATAAATCGTAACCAAGCCGACCAGTGATTAGTTCGGTTTTTGGACGGGGCCGACTCGGTCCGATTTAACTCGGTTAAAATCGATTATTATCCGATGGCAGTTTGGTATGATTTCTTAATAGTTCATTCATTGTTTATTACCATGAATAAATTACATTTGTACAAAGTTTCAGAAATCAAATTCAGAAATTTTTGTCTTCTAATGTAAAAATTTGATTATTCCAATTAAAGACTTTCATACAATAATAGATCTTAAACTGAAATTCCTGAATGAACAAATTAGGTCAAACCCCTTAGTCTCGATTTAAAAATTCCAAATCCTTCATCTCAGATTAAACTTTCAATAATGACTGATTCAAGGCAAACACTTCATAGTACTTTGTATTGTCACTCTTCTTTGGACTAAACATTGTGATGACGATTCAAATACACCAAAGAGGCAGCAGCAACAAGATCAGTCAATTATAACTATAAACAACATAAAACTAAATTGAGCAATAGGAGAAATTAATTACACTTAAACAATAGTCAATACATCGTAATCCAAGAAAGCCTAATTCTCAAATTTGTTCATAAAAATAATCATAATCTATTTCCATCGTCTAAATAGAAATAGGATTATCAAATCAAATTTAAGTCAGACTAAAGTGACAAACATAAATAAGATTTTTTTTATCATCAACTAGTTTCTTTTGAATCTTATTGTAACTAACTTGCAAGAAGAAAACGCAAGTATAATCTACGCAAACCTTATTCGCAAATTTAGAAATAAATGGATCTTCAACTTAGATTTCTTTGAACTGTAGCAGTAACTAGGGGTTTGTTTCTTCTCAAAACTTAAGTTATTTATTTATTTATTTTATTTATTTATTTATCAGATTTCAACTGATAATAATCGTTCCTTTTTCTCAGAAGAAGAAGATGTTCTTGTTGTAAAGTGATAAAAATAAGAAGAAGTTGGAGGTGGAGGTGATTGATGGAGGCGGTGAATGGTGGTAGTGTTGGAGTGGTGAGGGAAATGGAGAAGAAATAAGAAGAGAAGTCTCAACCAGAACTAAAAGTAATGAAAAATGAGATAAGAGATTAAGGTTTTCTTATATATATGATATTAGATGGATGGCTAGGATTTAAGTTAATGAATGGCTTAGATGAATCGGTTCATAACTGGTTGGTTTGGTCGGTCTCCACCCTCAAGACATCCACCGAACCATAGTATCAACGGTTTTGATTTAATGAACCGTGGACCCAACCGACATTAATGGTTGGTTTGAATAAACCGGCGGATCGTCCGGTCTGGTATATTCAGTTGGTTCATGTGCAGCCCCTACTTAAGAAGTCAATAAAGGCCCAAGATACATGTGATATGAAACAGAGCTACATGCAGTGACGGAGCCACATGGACTCCACTTTGTTGTTTTATTTTAAATAAACTTGAATTTCTTGTAAATTTAGTCTTTTGTGTGTGGGGTGGGGGGATATGTATCCGAAACTACTCTCTTCGTCCCACATATAAAAGTAGAGTTTTATTTTTTGGTTGTCCTATTGGAAAGACATAAATTCTAAGATGGTTTTCTCCACATGTATCCTTATTTCTGATGCATGGGTATCATCACGACTCAGTTAATGTTTATAGTATTGGCAATATGACAAAGGATAAAACAGAAAAAATGATACATTTTTATGAAATCAAGAAAGCTTCTTATCCCAAGAGATTCAACTAATTCTGTCATTTTATATAGGAGACAGAGGGAGTAATAGTGTTTTTCTTTGTGGGGTTTCAAAAATAAAGTTACGACCCCTTGTTGGTTTTGACCACCGCCAACTAAACATCTTGGCTCGGTCGTAGGCTACATGCATAGGAAACCCAAATTCCTAATATTAATCTGCTTAAATGCACCAACACTATGAACAATAAAGCATCTTTAATTTTAACTTTCATCCCATCTGGACTAGACGATGGGATGACCAAAAGTACACAACCGTCATATAGATCCCAAAAAAAATATGGCCACTTGATAGATTTCTGTGTCAACTGTTCATCATCCCCGATATTAGTAACGCTTAGATTTATTGCTAATTAGTGGCGAAAAGTAACGCCCACACCTATTTTAGGGACGTAAATATACATCACTAATGACATTTTTATCTCTTCCAAGCATTGACACTTGCCCCCTGCAATTTCGCGTGTATAAGCAACACATATTTGCATTCTAAGTAATTGTGACTAAAGGACCGTTGCTAAATATATTAGGAACGAAAATATCTTTTTCAATAACCTGTCCCCTTCCAATCAAGTGTGTGCAGGTAGCCGACGCATAATACGCGTACACGACTCCTTGTTGTGAAATAAGGGTTCTAGAAAATGTTACCATTTGAATACGAAATAAACTATATCATTCACAACTAAAAAAATATAGAAACGTGACTATAAAATATTTATGGATCCTAGATGTCATGAATCCGCTGATTGTACACCTATGCATTTGAGTCTATGGTTTTGAGCTCATAGTTATCCTGTCATGGTTATTGATGAAACTTTTCAAGTGTCTGCAGTGATTGAAAAACAACCATTGTCATATGTGGTCAGAGTGCAAACAAATACTAAACACATGAAAATAATAAGTTTAACATGGTAGAATTTACACAAGGTTATCAATACCTATGGAGATATCACATGTAATGGTAATTGTTAGAGCACGCTCGGTTAAACCCACAAAGCGTTGGTATGTCAAGTTTAATTCCAAAAATCAAAACCGCTTGAGTAGATTATTAAAGTCAACTTAGTTAGGTTAGACAAAGAACATAGAAATATTGAGACTTGCTCTAGTTATTCTCGAAGACCTGAAGACGTATTGAAGACAAAAAGAATACAATATCCTTCAGTTCAAGGTTAGTAACTACAAGTTTTTATTCGTTGAAAACATAACATAGGAAGTTATTTTTGTTATAATGACGTATGTAGGTGGCTTTTCAAGTCCGCTGTCAAATCCCACAACTTAACCCTGGAACATTGGTGACTTGTTCACTATACATGTGATCAAAGTATCAAAATGTATGATATACATAGTTGCTTCGATAACTTAAAGCATATAAAGTCACAAATCTATAGACTTTGTTGTTTACGACATTGTATTAATTGGTAACTTGTTAATATTTAGTGTGTTGAACTCCCGGGAAAACCCAAACCTTATTAAATATGTATGGAAGTAATTTCAAAACCATAGTGTAAGGAAGTAGACTGACGAAACTTTATTTTAAAGTCGAAGTAGGGTTCAGGTCTGACCCCTTATGCAGAATCGATTCCAGGACCGATCCTGAATAAATTTAACTTCTGTTTTACTTTCTCAATTAGTTTGTTGATCTTCACGGGTTTATACAAATATCGAGAATTAAATAAGTTAGATTGAAAAATTTATTAAGATGTCGACATAATAATTTGAACATGTACTAGACTCTAATTTCTTAATGTCCGAGAATACACTTTTGATACTCAAAAATATAATAGCCTTATTCCAAAGATATATAGTCTGGCTTTATTCTACCAAGATTAAATGTCCAGTCAAGTTAATTTTCAATTTTATTTTTTTTAGTGTTTTTTTCCCTTCGATTTGTAAGAATTTTTTTGCTCGTATACTATTCGAATATTTTTGATCTAATAACATCACAGTCAACCATTTAATACGTGGATGTGGATGGTTATAACAATATTTACTAAACACTTAATAACTTAATTTTTTTATCTAAATCAAGGGAATTCATTAAAGGCCGCTTATGTTTCATAGTTGTGATACTGGTAGATCGGAAAATGTTACGACGGTGATGATGTGTTTTTCTTCTTCAATTGTGTGTTCTCATGTAGCTGGGCATTCCTAAAAAAAGAATCTAACGTTCATTTTTACCCCCGAAGCCTGAAAATCTGACGTTCATGTGATGGATTCCAAATTGATGATAGCAATAAGTATGGCCCCATAATTAAAGTATTGTCTTTATCGACAAGGTTTAGAGTGAAAGAAACGGTCTAGTTGGTGACCTCGTGGGTCCGTTATTGGAGGGTAGTGGGGAGAGAGGGAGATAGGCGTAGTGGTCCGTTGGGAGACTTTTGTTCCCCGTCAGAACAGCTACTTTGGGCCCACTCCTCGATTTTCACATCACTCTACTGTTATTTACCCTCGTCCCCATGATAAAAGTAGGAGTCTCTCTATTACTTTCCTTCCCCCATAATCTCTTTCTGTTGTTTCACACCCCACTCTCTCTAAACCGTGTTCAACGTTCAACAGCTCTCTCTCAAAAGAAGTCATTAAAAAGGAAACAAAGAAGAATTACAAAGATTTAGTCTTCTTCAGTCTTAATTTACTTGAAAGAAAATTTTCCCAAGTAGCAATATATTCTTACAATCTTAATTTTTAGATTTTCTGAGAGAACACTTAAAATTAACACATTTCATGCTCTGTTCGTCAAAGAAGAAGGGCATGGAGCGTCTTATATTTGTTTGTTTATGTGTTTCACTACTCTCCATCTCTGCTTTTGCTGGTAAGATAATTTGTAACTTATTCATTTTTTATTAATCTTACAATTCTCATTTGATTTGTTTTGTTTGTAATATGTTGATGGTTTTTTTTTAACAGATCCAGGGGCAGTTGGAGTAAATTATGGAAGAATAGCAAACGACTTGCCATCAGCAGTAAAAACAGTAGAGCTTCTAAAATCACAAGGAATCGATAAAGTTAAGATATACGATACTGATTCCGCAGTTCTCAAGGCTCTATCAGGTTCAAACATCAAAGTAATCGTTTCATTACCAAATGAAAATCTAACAGCAGCAGCAAAATACCCATCTTTTGCTCTCTCATGGGTACAAAAAAACATAGTTCCATACTACCCATTAACCCAAATCCATGCCATTGCTGTAGGAAATGAAGTTTTTGTAGATCCAAATAACACAACAGATGTCCTAGTACCTGCTATGAAAAACGTTCAATCAGCTCTTGTCTATTACAAATTAGATACTGGTATCAAAATCTCATCACCATTTGCTTTAAGTGCATTACAATCTTCATTCCCAGCTTCATCAGGCTCATTTAAAACTGAATTAGTCGAACCAGTTATTAAACCCATGTTCGATTTCCTTCGAGAAACCAAATCTTACCTTATGTTAAATGCTTACCCATTCTTTGCTTACTCAGCTAATGCTGATGTTATATCTTTAGATTATGCTTTGTTTCGTGAAAACCCAGGTGTAGTTGATTCAGGAAATGGGTTAAAATATTCTAATCTTTTTGATGCTCAAGTAGATGCTGTTTATGCTGCCATCAAAGCTTTGAAATATGATGATGTTGATATTGTTGTCACTGAAACTGGTTGGCCGTCTAATGGTGATAAAGAAGAAATTGGTGCTAATCCAGAAAATGCACAAGCTTATAATGGAAACTTAGTAAAAAGAGTACTAACTGGTGGCGGGACTCCACTGAAATCAGAAACAAAACTTGTTGTTTATTTGTTTGCTCTGTACAATGAGAACAAGAAATTTGGTCCAACTTCAGAGAGGAATTACGGTCTTTTCTATCCCAGTGAAGAGAAAGTTTACGAGATCCCATTTACATTGGAACAAGTCAAGACATGGAACTTAAAACCAGCCATTGATCGTAAATCTCAAGGTCAATCTCAATCTCAGGCACATGCAAAGCCTGTTTATGGTGGTGAATCAGCTGGGAGTAATGGGACTAGAGCTTCAGATTCATCCTCTGGAAAGGGTCCATTTTGTGTTGCGAATGTGAAATCAGGGAAGGAAAGTTTACAGAAGGCTTTAGACTATGCTTGCGGTGCTGAAGGTGGCGCTGATTGTCGTTCGATTCAACCTGGTGCCGCATGTTATGATCCTAATACACTCGGTGCACATGCTACGATAGCTTTCAACTCGTATTATCAGAATAAAGGACGTGCTAATTCAGCTTGTTATTTTGGTGGTGCTGCTTATGTTGTTACTGTACCTCCAAGTGCGTATTTTATCTTTTCTCTTACACTTATGCTATCATATGAGGCATGCACATATAACTTTTTTTGTAGAATTTTTTTTTGCCTCGTGATGCTAATGCTAGGGAATCTAATGCATATTAGACGGTATATATAGTTGCTTTCTACAATGCGCAGGTGATGTCAAACTTGTGTCAGTCTTAGATGGATTTTCCACTAGAGTAGACTTATTTTACATCATTTTGTCAAAAAAAAAAGACTTATTTTACATCACAGCACGTTCTAGACAAACATCACTAACGTTAGAATAGTACTAAAACTGTTGGATAGTCCCTTGTCTTTCTATCTTTTCATTATTTGTTAAAGTTTGATGGTGAATTGGTGATAAGATTAACGGTGACCATGAAAACCAGTGGGGCCATTGTAAGTCGGTAGAACAGTCCATAGCCATTCTGTAAGAAGTTGTTGTGCTAAATTTTGTTTCATTTCTCATATCTAATGAGTGTTTTTTCAATGTCGTGGCAATCGCAGAGTTAGGGAAGTGTGATCTGAGTATGGATAGTGAAGAAGATAATGGTACCAAAGGAGCTGGGAAATTGTTCGTACAGAACAGTAAAGAGAACGCTGAGGCTGTTGAATTGAGCTTATCAAGCCCTAGATTAGTGACATTGTTAGGTAGTGGCACTTTTGGATTTAGTTGGGTATTATTAGTTTTGATGTATTTATCGTTTTAATTTTTTTTTTTTTTTTTTGTTAGAGTAGTTAAAGAAGATTTGAGTATGAGATTAAATTAGAGTTGGTAGTAGTAGTAATCAACTTGTTCTGTAATTAAAGTGAATTCCATCAATATATTTTATTTGACCTTAACTTTAATTTATTTTTTCTTATTTAATCTTTTGTCTTTTGAAAAGGTTTGCTGTTTTTTGTGGTCACGGAGTAATAATAATGTAATTGTAAGTCACAATATTATACGCTCTTAAATGGAACATGCTCTTACTTTTTAGAATCACTAGCGAGTATATGTTCATTAATACACCAGAACCTTATAATATCTGATCCATAGCTTAGCTCTACGGTCATGGTCCATGAATATTCCCGAATTCCTTCTCTCTAAAGCCATATTTGGTGGGTGGGATAAGGGGATCAGAGGTTTCTAAGAAAGGTGAACCTCAAAATTGTTTTCCTATCTTTTAAGAGGTGTGCTCATTTATATATGAAAAATACATCATATTATTTACGATTAGTATAATATGTATACGAGTCAACCTAAAAACATGATCTCATTTCTACTTGTCGATCAATACCTAATTTACGTGCCCATCGTGTTGGGTGAAATATACTTAAAAATAGTTTTTTTATTGTAGCGTTTTTTTATGTCAACCTAGACGGACCATTACAGAATTAGAATTAACAAAATCTAAAAACAACTAGATGACTACGTACGGTGGGGGGGGGGGGGCGATTTAGGATTCGATTAAATTCGGTCCGATTTAGTTTTAACCAAAATATTCTATTTTATGATAAAATAAATTAGGAACATATGTATTCGTTACTAAGTGTTTTTCTTTTACATCACAGTTTTTATATGCCACACTTTTTTAATTTTTAATTTTAATTTGAAGCAATTAAAGGTAAAATTGATTGAATTCAATCTATATAATATAGTTAAAGTATAATTGAGGACCCCAAATCTTTGATTATCACATTAATTTTGTGAAAAAATGATCAATTTCGATCTAATATGTTCGAATTAAATGAACCGGTGCAAATTAGATTTGGTGAGGGTTTTTTCAAGGTTTTTAGGTCGAAATAATTGATGACCAGTTCGAGTTTTGATCGATTTGATGGTGCTTAATGATAGTTGGGGATTATAACTCTTCGATTATCAAATCAATTTTGGGAAACAATTATCAGTTCCTATTCAAGTGAATCGATTAAAATTTAAAAAAACGTTACATGCATTTACATTTTAGCTCCCATAGTTACAATATAGAAGGACTCCCTCGTCCAACTAAAATTAGCTACAATATTAGTGTTTTAGAAATGAATATACAACTCGGTTGCATAACTAAGTTGAGATTTCTGCACTGAAAAGATACTTGTCCACCCTGAAATTCATGACAAAGAAGAGATTTAAGATCTACAGCCCTACATCCGTGGCGCGCTAATGAGCATAGTCATAGACCCATAGCGCTTAGTTAGAACTCTTAATTGGGAAATACTCTCATAAATTCGGGGATACTAAAAGAAAAAACATTATAAAATAATTTGAAGAACCCCTTATCCAAATAAAGTATCCCCCAAATGTTGTTAAGATTAAACTTATATTTTGATTTTTTTTTTATCTTTTTAAATATTAGTTTTAAAAGAAGAAGAAAAATTTAGGAGATTTGAATGAACTTGAATGATATGAGAGATTCTTCTTTTATCTTTTTCTTTTGTCAATGCCGATTGTACAACCGGCATTGCCTTGAATATAAAACAATCAATGCCGGCTGTGCCAAAATTCTTGACAAAGATTTTTCTCAACAGCTGGCATTGCGGCTTCACTCCAAGCAATGCCGACTGTGTATTAAGACTGGTGAAATTTCAAAAGTTAAATTCTTTCTCAAATGTCGGCATTGCCTTCATAATACAACCAATGCCGACCGTAAAAGTTGGTATTGCATTCATAATCTAACCAATGCCGGCTGCAACACAAAACCCCCATTTTTGCCCTAATTTTTAATTTAAAACCTAAAACAATGTTTCATTTTAGATATTTTTATACAAGGAATTAATCGTCAATTTTTTTTAAGAATCGTCGATGAAATAACGATGAAACGAAGAACTTATAGAAGAAGAGAAGAAAAGGAGGAGGAAAAGAAGAAGATGGTGGTGAAAATAACAATGAAGGGAGATACTTTTTTTTTTATTAGGATAAGGATAATATCGATATTTTTCTTATGAAAAAATATCTCATTAGCTAAAATTAAGTTTCATACAACCGTGAATATCCCTCAATTTATATTGAGTATTTCTCAATTAGGGTTCCTTAGTTACCCCACGATTTCTTTTTTTCTTCATTGTTCCGTGTGGCTGGAATTGCGCACAACCATTATGTTACGAAATACGAATTATGTACAAGATTCATAAGATGAACAACTAATGTTAAGCAAGCACCTTTTCCCTTGATTCTGGACAAAAGAATTCTTAAACCCAGATTCCTTAGTCGCCTAAACGTGAGTGTTCATTACCTTTTTATTTTTTCATTATCCAATAGCTAATTACAAAACAAAAGCACATGAAGATGGATGAACAATCTTTACTACCATTTGATGCTGGAATACAAGAGTGGGTTGGGTACTTGCCAAAGTTCGTAAGTAGGACCTCGTATCTTCTTTTTTTTCTTATACGGAGTAAGAAATAGCTTTTGGGGTGTGAAAAGTTATTTCCTATTTGCTAATAATAAGGAATCACATGATCCACTCAAAACCCTGGGAACACGAACATGATTCATGAACATGGTAACAAATATTTTCTCCGTTTCTATAAAAATGTTACTATCACTTTTTCAATTTGACCTATTTTTAGGTTAAAATGAAAAAGCAATTGTAACACTTTTCTAGAAACAGAAGGAGTAAAATTTCCTCTATTGGCCTATTTCCAAAATAAATAAATAATTTAGTAACCAGTTAATATTTAGTTTGTTTTTCTTGAGAAGATTCTGCAATCCATTATCTCCTTACCCAGCCAATGTGTCACGCAAGAAACAATGTTTTGCTTCTTTCGACACTTCTACGTGTTTTCAGCGGAATAGTATAGAATATTCTAAATAGTTAATTAGTTGTATAATCCATAATTTTTTTTCTTCTTGGTATAAAATATTTTTAAAATTTGATACTATTTTAATATACATATTTCTATGAGATACTTCTTAAATATCCAATTTAGATATTCTATCCAAATATTCAAAACTAATATACCAATATACCCTTTTCTCATCATAACTCTCATCTAAACATGCAATATTATTAAAATAACTCAACTAGTTCTTGTTTTGATACTTCTCGGGTATAGAAAAACCTTTCTTTTTTTCTTTTAGTGTTTAGCTGATGGCTCCGTTCATACGTTTGCTCGATCTGTTTGTTTGCATTTCCACCAGCATCCATACATTTCTTCTGTATAACACCGTAAAACTGAACCCAAAACACCAATAAGGAAATTCAGCTGTATCAAACCTAAATTCAGCTACAAAAAAATTCAGTTCGCGATACATAAAGACGGAGTTTATGTAAATTTTGATACTAAAACTGAAAACAAATAAAGTTGATGATCAAGATCGACTATTTAAGAACAAAGTTCCAACCGAAAAAAGGAATAAGACCTATAAATGTTATTAATTGAGGCTCTGAGGTACACGATCACTTCTGCAATGAAAATTGAACCAGATCCAGATCCAGATTTTGTATAAGACGAATTACGGCATTTAGTCTCTGCTGCAACAAATTCAACTATTATATATTAAAACATATATGTTCTACCGTCAATTTCTATGTAATCAAAAATCAACAGTAAGTTCAGTAACAAATACATTTATTTTTATGAAAATCTAAACGTGTATTCGAGAAAAATTAACTCGGTATATACTAATAAGGTCAATGATTCAAAGTAGAAGAGGAGAAGAAGAAAGTGATTTCGTCCATGTTTATACTAGGTTGAAACTGGTTTCATCTAAATTTTAAAAATGATGAATATAATCAAGGTTTAATCTATGATGTATGTATTAAACCTGTGTGAAATTAGTTGCATCCTAGTATGAACCTAGATAAAATCATATACATCACCAATTAAACCTGGATGAAACCAGGTTCATCACAATATAAACATGGATGAAACCATGAACACCACGGATGAAACCAGTTTCATACTAATTTAAACACAGATGAAAACAAATTCAACCGAATTTAAAACAGGATGAAAGCAGCTTCATACTAGTTAAACATGGATAAAAACAAATTCAACCGAATCTCAAACATGATGATACCAGTTTCATACTAGTTCAAACATGTATGAAAACAAATTTAAGTCAGATTCATCCTAACTATTTTTTTGAATAATTTTTTTTCTTAGTTTAACCCAGGATGTATCCAGTTTCATCCTAGCTATTTTTTGAATAAATTTTTTTTATTTTAGTTTAAGCCAGGATGCAACTAGTTTCATCATATCTACTTCTTTTCGGAAAAAAAAAACTTTCGGATTTACTATCAACAATGAATCTTGTTTTTTACATATTTTAAAACCCTTTCCAAAAATATAAGTTTTATTAAATTTGGATATACATTTTGGAAGTTATGAATTTTTTTGTGGTTTGTTTATAAATAAGAGAGAGAAAGGATAAAAAGAAGAAAAAAAATGTAAAGATAAAGGATATAATTGTCTAAATATTTTAGTGTCCATTTCACCCATATATAATATTTAGGTGCCTATTAGAACCATATTTTAGGGAATCTTGGACAATATACCTATTTCCCTATTCTAAACACCTAGTTAGAGATTCGCGGAATCATCTGCGAAGCATATCAAACGTTCTCGAACTATTCGACCGTATATATAATTGCAAGACCAAACTTAAGCACTATTCGACCGTATATATAATTGCAAGACCAAACTTAATACGTGAATTTTATGAGCTTTCTGAATTATACGTAATTTGGACGTATTGAATCAGAATACGACATATTAATTAGGTAGCTACTTAACAACTGTCTTATAAAGGCCCAAGATTTTTTTCTTCTTTCTTTACGTGTATTCCAACGTCTTTAAGAGTCTAAGACTTAGTATTATCATGCTTCACAATTCAGGATTTAGCCCCATCCACGTCACCTTGATTCAAGCACTATCTCTTATGGTTGTTCAAATTTGAATCTTCAAAGCGCCATATGGTTGGGCGCAAAAGACATGAGACGTTAGATTTTAAAATGTAAAGAAAATATGATGGTTAATAATAGAAGCGCCCAATGATTGTACACAAATAACATAACCGTTAGATGTTAACTTCTAACATAAAATCTAGTTACTCGGATTTAAAGCACCAAATCATTCGGCATCCATAGAGATTCGAAGTCCTACCATTTGACTTCTTCACAAGTCTCAACTCCACTGGACCAATGGTTCTATGTTGTTAATGTTTCATATATTTAGTATATACCGTATATTTAGTACAAAAACAAGATATTTCTGAATGATATTTTTTCTTATTCAATACATGCTGATTTTTGTGTTTCGAATTCATATCTCTAAAACGAATTATGCATGTACGTATGTGGTCCCGAATTACCGTTGAATCACAAGTCGTTGACCGAATTTGACTTTTACGAATCCGAATACTATTGTACGTGTGTTGTTTCGTACGCTTGCCGAATTCCGATTTGCTAACTATGATTCTAATACTGCAATTCATCAAGAAGAAAGGAAGTATTCACATATTCTGTTGTGACATTGTAACGTGACATCATGACTCGGTGACAACGTAAACCTTTTGTTTGTTGGCTGCTATAAGGGGACCGTTTTAGTGGTTTCTCAAACACATTTTTCACTACTGTGACAAGAGAAACTCAAAAACCCTAAGTCGTTTGCTCATGGGAGCATATCTAAGCAAAACACCTTAATCAATCCCTTTCTCCATCCTTCTAGTTTCTCTATTGTAGTAATCACAATTTTTTAGATTTTTTTAGGTGTTTTCTTCCAGTCTTTAAGTTCCATTTTCATTGTTTAGGTTTAGCTCGGTTCTTCTTGGGTTTGTTTGGTTTTTCCATCTGTTATTTTTGGATTTGAATAATAGGGAAGATGGGTATCCTTATTTTTCAAAGGAAATCGTCTGGTTCTCTTTGCATCAATTATTACAACAACTTTTGCTTCATCGACATGCTCATCTTTTTCGATTTTAACATTTTTTTCTACAACATCACTTATACTATGAATAATGGCCAAATCATTAGTCTTAAAGATGCAAGAAGTAAAAATTACAAGAACTCCAACTACAACAGCAACAACAATTACAGAAGCAACAACAATAATCACGGAAGCAACGACAACAACAATCATATAATCAAATCCAAGATCAGTAAACATCAAATTTGATTCAAAGAGAAAAAGAAGCAAAAATATATCACTAATGAGTACTCCTAGTTTGGATTCCTTTCAGTTAATATATTACAAAAAAGTGGATCATTGTATGGTCTTGCCTCTCTTGTTCGCGACCAGGAAAGAAGTGTTGTGCGTGGAAGTGAACGTCAATACACCCCAAAACCCCGAGAGATAGGATGGATCTTTTCTAGATCCTAACAACTTTGCCTTGTACAAGATTATTAACTGAATCGGAAGAAATCAATTCTTTTCGAATTATATCATTTAAAAATCACAAGGAAAGGATTCGATTGGTTGTATTATTTAGTGACTTTCTTTGCATTGTCTCTAGATTTGTTAGTGGTCTTAGTTGTCAAAGTTTGCTTAAGTTCCTCCATTATCTCTGTGAATTTATGTTGTTCACATTACCTTTATAATTTATGTTGCTTACATTATCCATGTAATGGTCCTGGTAAAACTGTTGTTGGGAATGTATTCTTCTGGTAAGGTGTTTTTTCACCTTATATTTTCTTATAAAAAAAAGGTGAGAAAATTAGTAATTTATTAAGAGCAAGGTTATGGGATATTTCAAAATGAACTAGGGTCTATCTGAAGGAGTGAAAGTTGTACCATGGAAAAGGGAAAGAACACACTAGACGGGTGACGATCTCCCTTTGAAAAAAGAAATATACTTGGACGGGTGATCATTACCCATCCATGAAAATATTTAGTTATTTTTAATAATAACTACCCTAGATGGAACCCGCGTTTTGGGAGTTTCATATTATAAAAAATACCCTGACGGGGAAACATCACTTGTTTAGCTTGTACGGCTGAACATCACCCGTCTAGGCTAGACTACCGTACATTTCTTCGATCAAATAAATGTTTGAAGGAGTTAAGGAGAAAGTGGGTCTTTCCCCTACCCACAGTGGTACCAAATTTGATGAAATTTGGTGAACTCCTTCATTTTGAAGGAGCACACTCTTTCCATAGCCCCTTGCTCTTAGACTATTATTCACCGAAACCAAAGTCAGATGCTGGTAGTAATATGATAGTCCCAAACATGTTGGAGTTTACATACTTTAATCCTTTTCTCTCGAGCATGGTACATGCTCCTGAAACATCCAATTTACGTAATCCTGAATAAGTTGGTCCTTTTACGAACGATTCAGTTCAAAACAAAAAAGTTAATGGCAAAAATATACAACTAAATAATATAGAGGAAAGATATCTTTTTCCACCATAATACGGATTTGGTCAGAAGGGTGTAAATGACTAAGTTACCTTCTCCCAAATTACCCAGCTCTTTGGAATCGCGTAAATATGATACTTACGTAGGGTGGAATGGTAAAATGGGTTTCCAATATCCTCTATATGTTATTCGTCTCTATTTTAGGGTAAAAACATATAAAAGTATGATGGGTAGATCGTAATAAATACGATAAATAAAAATTATCAAAGGCTATCCTAAACTAAAAAATGACCGTTTAAACCTTGCTTCGGCCACAAAGGAGGAGAAGGGTTGATCTTAGTGAGGGAAGCAGAGAAAGATGAGATTAGAGTATGGTGAATTCTAGTTGAAGAATATAAGTCTCTGTAATTGAGTTCGTATGTAAGGTAAAATTATTTATGATAGTCTGTTATGACTTCGATAAACTTAGAAATGTTTTTAGAACAAATGAAGTCATTTATGTATCGTGTTGAAATCAATATTTATGATCTCGTAATAAGTGGAAAGTGTGGTTGAAGTCATTCCCGTGATTATAGGGAAGAATCTAAAGACCGTAACGCCCACTAATCCTTTATCCAGTAACGTTCACATACTTGATTCTCTTTCATTGTAGGTGTATAATTACATCGTTCATGTTGTAAACCGCCAGACCAATACCCTAATGAGTGTCCACATATGCTATGTTTGATGTCTCGTAGAACATTTATGAAGTCCGCTACTATTTTTAGTTAAGTTATACTCGTGACTTGCTGAGGCCAGACGCTCAACTCCATATAAACTGACTAGTGTCGAGTATGATAGTAATAAGTCTATGAATGGCTTATATTTTAGTAAGGCTAAGAGTAGAGTCTATTGGAATGATTTACGCGTTAAGCTCTGAGGATGCCAATTGTGGGCATTGGATGGCATTAGGCTGCGCTGCTAATAAGAGATGCCAATTATGGGTATTACGTAAGCTGGGTACTCATTAATAATATGAATTATCTATGGTGGTGTTTTAGGTGATTTCAGTTAAAAGACTCACCTGTTGGATATCCGCAACTCATGGTATCGAGGAGATAACTTAGACTCGAGTCACGCATGAGTAAGATCAAGAGATTGGTATTGTACCAAGAATAAGAGGTATTAGGTGTCAATACTAGACTAGTGCTAGTATTATATCGAAACTAGAATAGTAGTACTAGGATATGGACGTAGTTTAGGTTGGCTATGAAGTTTTCCAACGTCGTAGGATTAGGACGTTAGCAATAGTCTAGCGCCACATATTAGGTTGGTGCTGGGATTATCCCAGCACCGTGGACTTTGGTTGGCATTGTCCTAGACTAGCACCATAGTTGTTTAGGTTATCGATGGGATTATCCCACCGCCGTAGTTGTTTAGGTTGGCGTTGGTATTAGCCCGACACTGAGCTTTGTTAGGTTGGCGCTAGGATTAGCCCATCGTCATGAAATATATGACCGTGAGATATAACGCCGTCAGAATTGGTATGGATAAACTTAGGAATTCGTTTAAGCGAACGAATACGTGATTAGCAAATATGCTTCAAGTATTGAAGACTTATGATAGACACATTTATGTGTCTTATTTGATCTCATATTTATATTGTTAATATTCAATTTTGTATTAATATTATTATTTTATGTGTTTTTAGGTATTTTTGTGAAAATAAACAATTGTGGAAAAGATGGCCTGAAAGTGGTTAAAAAGTGATAAAGGCACCCCTCGATTGGATAAAGGCACCCCAGTTATAAAAGCACACATGCCTTGGATTGGGGCACCCACATTATTATACATTTCAAAAGATTTGTTTTGGCTGGAATTTCAAATGTTAGTTGCGTGAATGGAAGCAAGTATTTTGGGATATATTCAACGTTAAGACAATAATATACTCTTTCCTTATTACTAGGAGTTTGACAGTTTGGAAAAATCGAAGAAAATCTCGTGAAAGAACTCACTCTCGATGAAACAGGGAAAGTATTTTGGGAAAATCATTTCCTTTCTCACATGATTCTAACAACAACCAATCAAGAGATAATCGTCTCAGAATAAGATTCGTGCGAAATAGATTTTGTCTCGAGAAGGAAATTAAATCTTGGAGAAAAATCAGATAAAAAATAACCGAGAATATTTTCTCTTCACTGCCAAGATTGAAGGATTAAAGGGAGAAGATTATCAAGAGATTTGGTGTTAGTAGTATAAATAGAAGACTTGTAGAAACATCAGGGCGGGGGTCTGGAGAGTCCAGAATCGCAAATCAAGAATTCCAGAAAATC